>VWZG01007603.1:613650-649885 GCA_013396735.1 Grallaria varia
GGGCCCGCACGGCCTCGCGGGCCGCCCGCCCCGCCCTGTCCTGTCCCGCCCCGCCCCGCCAGCCGCGCTAATCACCCGCGGAGCCGCCGCACACCATCCTGCTCTGCGCCTCGCACAGCGCTGCCTGAGCACGCTCGGCTCCGCCCGCCCCCCGCACCGCCCCGCACCGCCAGAGCCGGGCTCAGGGCGGCCGGCAGACACTTCGCACCAGCGCCTGGGCATCGGCTGCAGCCTTTGTCTGCCCGGGATTACACGTGCTGCCTTAGGACGCAGCTGCGCTCCTGAGACACTGCCATTGCTCTCCATTGGTTTCCCACACAGGCGCTTCCCATCCCCGCGTCCCTGGCTCCAGCCAGTTGTTTCCTGGTACCGGGTCCCGCTGCTGTGCCTTGCTGAGACAGCCTCGGTAACAGCCCTAAAACTCACGTGCCCTTAAATCAGCGCCGAAGGAAAAGCAGCAGCTTTGTGCTGAAATACTTTCTACAGCACACACATCTTTTCAGCGCCGCTCAACCTCTCTGCACTTGAGAGAGCTCTAAAAGATACAATATATAAACCTCTTCCACAGTTCTGATAACGTCCAACATCACATCTTGATGAATATTTTGCTTTAATTCAGATGAATTAAGCTCGTTACTCGTCCTTTGTCCAAAAGCTCTGTTATTTAACTCAGGTGAGATATCTAAGTTACTGTGGCTCTGTCTTTGGTAGACTTGCATTTTATCTATTCACGTGCAACTGTTAGTTGTCTTTTTCTCAGCCCTGTACTAAGGATTTCATGTTCTGTAATCTCAGACTATGTTTTCCAGGTGCCAGGCTGAATTGCTCATGGTCTTTATCAAGGCCTGATCATGAATCCCAAAATGAGCAGCAAGGACCGACCTGAAAACAGCCAGTCACTTCAGTATTCTGCTTTCAAAGGCTGGCTTTGCAAAAGTTGAGATAGTTATTTTCTTAGAATTGCTAGGTGTTATGTCAGCTATTGTTTTCAACCTGTGACTTCACATCTGTTTCATGGATGCTGCAATACCTCACCAAATGCACAACAGCTCACTGTTTAAAAGTATCTGGGCTTCATTCCCACCAGCCCCAGTTAGTTACAGACTTCTGCCACCCACACACCCAGTGTCAGAGCACTAATAATTACCACAATGGCAAGTCAGTGTAGCTCATGCAAAGCACTGCGGCCTCCAGTGCTAAAGCTTTATTCTCATGAACTATCTGAAGCAGTATGTTATCACACATATCAAAAAACATTCATGTAAAGTTACAGCTGCTACCACAGATAAAAAACAGATCAAAAAAAGATCATGAGGAAGAGCAGGCTGAAAACACAGTGATATTGCAGCTCTTCTGCAAAGCACTGACTGGGAGAGGGGGATGCCTGATGACACAGGAAGATACTTGCGTGGGGTGAAAAGTGAAGCACCCCTGTAACTCAGACCACAGCTGGCACACGACACACAGTTGGTAGCAGTCACTATTTTTAGGCTGCCACAATTATAACTGTACCTGAGGCTACTCAAACAAGTTATGTGCAAGCTTTAATTACATTTTATTTTTTCAACTGGAATTCTCACTTCATCCAGCATATGAAATAGGAACTCGACCAGGATTGCACAAGCAAACAAAGTATTTTTTTTCCTGGTTTGAGTCTGACTGCTACCAAAATAGTGCTTCGATGTTCCCTTCCACTGCTTCACAGCTGTCTACTGCATGTTCATCTGCAATCTCTTACTTTTTATAAATAGTTTACCAGATAAGTTTCACCTGGTGCACACCCAGCACTTCACCGCCCCCCAATCCCTCACACCATTTTTTGTGGCACCACTAAGCAGCTGTGTGAGTGTTCAATATTTCACCGGACTGGGGAAATGATACTGCCAAAAACAAACATCCTGTTCTGTTGCATTAGTCTGGTTACCGTGTAATGCTATAGGGCAATGTATATATGGAAGCAAAAGGGAGGAAAGGGAACATGCAGCAGGACTATTTCTTTCAGAAGTTCAACTGAAACCAGATCATGAAACTTGTAGATGATCTTTGAGGTTGGGAAATTAAGATCTGATTCTTGATGCAGCACCAAGCCTTAAATAAGTAATTCTAATGGAGTCTCATATATAGAATAATCAAAGAGAATTTAAGAAGCCTAACACCTCAGGCAAAGGTCAGATTATGTTAAGTTTTGAAGGATATTCTCAAACAGAATACAAACTGCTGAGCTCAGACATTATACTTTCAAACAACTTCTTAGGAGGCTTTCTATTTAACTGCAAAACCAGTACAGAACTATTCTGAAATGCAATTAATTTATTAGTTACTGATCTAACAACCTGAGAAATCTGAAATGCCCACTCAACCTGCACACTTTGTCACAGTGATCTGGCAAGCTCTACAATTAATTAATGGTTCAAGAACCACCAGCTCCACTTGCTTTACTCAGCTATCTATATAAATACACATATATATTTAATCTTCTTACTTTACAGAAGGATACCTGAGCAGGAGACAGCAACGAGGGGACAGAATTTGATAGAAATAACATGGGTGAAGTTTCATCTTCCACCAGGACACCCTTCTCATCCTTAGTACCACAGTATTCTCCTGTTCCATACTTATCAAATTAGGAATGTTTAAGCAGTGTAAGGATAAGATACTATGGCCAGTTCATGATGAAAACCTCACCCTATTCTTAGGCATTATTTCAAGTGCTCTGAAACTTCCTTCTTTTCCCCAGAGAAGTGTCTATGTCACTCTTCTGATTACTGGTGATGTGGAACTTGGGCTGGCAACTGTGATCCCACACAATCACACTGAAGTTAAATGAATAAAATAATTCACACATTCCAGAAAGCTGAGAGAGAATGAGAAGTCACATACTCTGTTTCACAGTCCTGTGCTCCAAGCCACTGGACTATTTTAAAAATTTTTCCATATAGCTATTTTTATGCCATGATACTTTGAGCAATGGAGGCATCAAATTACAGAACATTTATACCTAAGCATAGATAAAGCCAAGTTAGGTCTTCCAGGAAAGAATAACAGTTTGCTGTTTTGAAGTCAGTTGCCTCTAATCATTCAATGTGCTCGTATCAGATGTTCCTCCCTCTCAGGGTTCACATTTCCTTTGTGCTGTATGTAAATAATTTAAGTGGTTTTTGGTTCATATAGAGTGACATGCTTCATTTAAAAAAAAAAAAAAAAAAGAAGGAACAGAAAATAGTTCCCTATATTTGAAGTATTCAGAGACAAAGCACACCTATGGACCATGAGAGACATACCTATGAACCATGTCGCTTAAGAACAGCTCTTCACTGTCAAACATGGGATCTTCAGATTGAGCAGCATCAGGTTCCAAGCGACTCCAACATGAGTCACAGTAACAACAGAAAAACCAACACCCTACTTCTTAGAACACTGCAATGGACACTATTTAATCTGCATATACAAACATGTGCACAGTTCCCTATAGACTGACACTATCCCGTACTCTCCAGAATCAATCCAAGGGAAACACCCACAAGAAAGGCCTCTGGCAGGGGAAGCACCTGCTAAATGCTTGACTAAGAGAGCATATGCTAGATGGTTACTTTACTTTCATTATTTTGTGAACATCTACCAGAATAAAATGCTATCAACACCTGCTTTCAGCATATCCCTTAAATGTAATTTCCAGGGACCGAGATCCCACTGGATATGGACTTCACATAAAAACATAATCTTACATAAACTATACGCCTGCTCACTGATCTCTCCACCCTAATTATCCACATAGCCTCAGCAACATACCCTTCCAAACAGTCTCTCAGCAACTTTTTCTTCTGACATTCCACATTAGTGCTGATATTGCAGGGCAAAACTTAGCTTTCCTATCTCATTTCAAATAACACACTCGTCAGTCTGGTTGAAGATCGTGTCAGAACTGTCCCCCTCATTCTGAATGAAACAGACACAAAAGGTCTCTCCATGCCACATCAGCTTGAGGCTGATGCCATTCTGAAACAGCCAAAGAACCAGGTTAGCTCCAGGATACAGGAAAAGAGTCACAGGAACACAGCATTTCATCTTTCAAGTTCTCAAATCAGTTGCAAATACAACCTCACATACTTTTAAACTTCAAGACAGTCTGAAAGTCACCCAGAAATGCCACCCACTTTGCAACACACAACAACTTGTATTATTATGCTGTTCAGATACCCACAACAGCACACAGTCACTATTTTTGTTTGCAAACAGCTGTCTAAATAGGTAAGTATGGGCACACTTAAGCTCCATGATATCAGCACATATAACAAAGCGCTGTAGGAAAAGGTAATTCACTTGATACTTTTAACCATATTCTACTTCCTCCCTGTTTTCAAATCTCTCTGCTAGTTTCTGTTCTGCTTTCCCATCAAGATTTAGGCATTTCTAAGGATATCTGACCTCTTCAAGTTTGATACTTGTCTGCTCAGGGCAAGAAAGGCAAGGCAATGAGTCTACTGCACTAAAGCCTCTTGAGTGGATTTTTGCATCTGTTTGCTTCTCTGACCCCTGAAAATACCCTTTAAGCCATTACTGGTGTCAATTTCTCAAACACCTAATAAAAGCTTCTTCTGTACTCATACTGATGGTGTGCACTCTATTCTCTCTCATCACCTGATCAGTCTCATAGACTTGTGAACTCTGTGTTTAATTTTACAAAAAAATTAGATCAAAATGTAAATTTTCCTGAATACACCCTTCTTTACAACTTAATGTTCAGTCTTGAGAAGAAGAAATTTAGCTTTTCAAAGCTCACACATACATAAATACAATGTATGAAGGAAGGCAACATACCTTCATAGTATGCCTTAAAGTGATGACTGTTTTCAGGCTTTAATATTCATGAAACTGTTTCCACTGAACTCTGTCATGCTCAAGTGACAACTTCTCAGTAGAGCACAAGAAAATTATGTGGAAATTACTAACAGGCACAAAAAATTTTGTAACAAAATCACATAAAAAAATGAGATTAAGAGTCCTCCGAGAGATAGAGGAACATAAAATGCACTAGTCTTTCTTCAGAAAAGACGCTTAAGGAAAAAGCGCCATTTGCTTTTTAAAATCCTTACATCTATATCTTCAGGGTTTCCAGTAACACACATACAATAACTCCATTCATTTTGCAGAGCCAAAGAACATCAGCTTTGTTTGTTGCTGCTAGTGAGCATGGTAAGAGTTAGCCTTTCAAAACCTCCACCTACCGCTATTCTTTAATTTTAGATGAAGTTAGAGATGTATAAACTGGAAGACAGACAAAGAAAACCTTTGGGTTGGGTTTCTTGGGAGCTTGCTTCTGCTTAACACAAAAATAGTACACTGAAATCTAGCAAATCTTTCTCAATTTTATGTGTCAGCAACGTAAGCGTCTAGTCTCCTGTAAGAATAGGGAGCTCCACCACAATATTTAGGGGCCAATTAAGTATTTATCACCAGCTTTGCTTCACAAGAAGGGTTTGCCAAGTGTTTGTGCAATGCAACAGTCAAAGGCACGTGCTGTTATTTCCAGGCTTGCTCTCAACAGACATCTATTTTCATTCAAAAACCCATGGGGAAAACTCTGAAAGCCTCCTGTGTGTTGCAAGGGGAAGGTTACTACATGGAAAAAGCTTACTGACTACACAAAGATATCTCTCTCTTAGCACTGGCAGACACACAAATGCCAGTTGCAGGCTGGATTGTCATTTAACACAAATGAGACCAAATTTCCACTGCTGTGTCAACTCTTCTGAAAAGTTGTATTCCCTGGCCTTCAGATTTTGGAGTTAGAAAGAGCTGTGTTCTTCATACTCAAAAGTCAATCATTTTTCCCTGAATTGGTGGCTTCCTGCATTTAAAAATAATCTTATGCTATGAAAATTCATATTCCATCTGATGCTAAGTATCAACTTGGGGTCAATTGAGACAGAAAAAGTGGACAACTTCAAACTTCCTGCACTTCCCCCCAAACCTACCACTGGCACTGAAACAGACCTTTCAGTAGAGACCAGCAGCTGACATTGTAACCACAATAACAACTAACCAAGCTCATACTTCTTTCTATGTAGTGTCTTTATTGCTGAAAGCAGATACTTATCCTTAAACACCGTCTGCTACACCTCTTTAGGATCCCTCCAGCTTCCAGGGCTTTTGACTCACACCATTTACGAGTCATTTCAAAGAGCGATAAAGCTAAAATTTAAAACTGGAAAAGGAGGAAAAAAGTCACTTCCCACTTCCTTTCAAAAATACTTAGTAGCTTATCCTAGCCATTTAAACTGATACTCAAAGCTTATTATTTTCTATTAGTCTGATGCTTGAAGCATATTCTGTGCTTTTACATGTTCTTCACATAAGGGAAAAAGTTCCAATAACATCAAAAGCAACACTTTGGCAGCTAGATTCTGCTAGATTATCATACCCAGCTGGGTCATATTACAGTCTTTTAATATTAAAATACTCCTGAACAACCCTCCTGCCATAGTATTAAATTACCCTTACTGCAGATGGAAGCTATTACTCTTGCTTTATCCATTTAAATATGATAGTAGATTTGTTTGAGGCAGGTAATTTTCAAGACAGGACAAGGGCAACACACTACTTGTAGAGAATTACAGTCTATTGGAATTGCTGAATATTTAGTACAGTTCTAGTTGCTGGGGAAAAAGAAAAGACTTTTTAGGATTTCATCAGTGACAAAACAGGTTTCCTTTCTTTATTTTCATTTACTTCCACAAAAATAGATGTCCTTTACATACGTTTACAATAAAATAAAAACATTTGAGACTGGATCAGAAGGAAAGACATGAAATAGCAGTGCATTAAGGCAACTTGCAAGTTGTGGGTTGTAATTCTTACGTGGAAAAATTAGTTACGTCTTTATTTCCAAAGACTGTAACAATAGGCATAGGTTAGTTTTAGACTAACCACAGTAACTATGCCTTCTTACACTGCGCTTGCTTCTTCTTTAAAAAAAAAAAAANGGCACACCATGACAGATCTAAATCCTGCCTTTTTGAAGGCTGACAAGTAGAAATGAACCCAGCAGAGGCAAACACAGGAAGTGACTCATTTACACCCTCGTACTCCTTGTGCAGAAACGAAAAAATGTCCTAGACACTTTATAGCCAGAATGCTTCCAAGTGGCAATGCAAGCCTGTCTGCAAACACTCACACTAACAGCTATAGCCATCAGTCACGATGATTTATCCAGGGATCTATCCAAAGACAAACCTGGTAAAAGCAGAAGACAGTGCTTTATCCAAAACTGCCAGCACCATCAGCCAGCTTGAACCAGCCACTTCCCCTTTGAATGGCCCCAAATGGAACCATGTGAACAGAGCAAAAAGCATAAAGCAAGGTCCAGGCAAACGCTCAGAAAAGCTCAGTATTTTTAGCAACTGCCCCCCATCAGCAGAAGCGGCGGATGTGCGGATGCGGAACACAAGGCAGCAGCTGGACACGCTGCACAGCTTCCAACCCGAGTGCTCCTGCACACGGAGCTGTATGAGAACCTCCACGCATCAGCAGTCTGTGGATTCTTCTCTGATGTGGGGTTTGGTTACCTTGGAAAAACCACACTGCTCTCAACAGGAGCTTTTATCACTGTCTGCCTAAAGCATGGGCTGTAGTAAATTCTCTCTGTATTTCTTGCTGGGTGCTGTTGCTCTGAAACTCTTTTCCATTTAACAGATTCAAGTCAGAAAACAGACCAAGTAAAGTGATTTGATCAATCAACTACATTTCTAGCTTAATAGAAAAACCAAGTGAAGATTGACTTGAATGACAACTAACCCAACTTACAAAGACTTTTCCCAGAGTACTGTTATAAACTTAACTGTTCCACACATAAAGTATCCTCTGCACAGAGCAATGTACTCTGTTTCAAGAGCTCTTTTTCACTTTATCACATGCTGCAGAATAAGCCCCTTCAGTGCAACTGATTTTAATTCACTGGAATGTTGAACCCACATATACCCATGATCTAATTATTACAGAAAAATGTAATTGGTAAAGAATGCTGATTTATTTCTTGTTAGTTCCTCATTCTGAGAAGAAAAACTGTTTTGCCTCCAGCTGAAGACAGTCCAGTTGGGAAATTTTACTGTCAATACCAAGAAAGAATTAGACTTTTCAACCTGATCCTCTCCTCAAAAGAAACAAATACGGGAATGATTTTTTTAATTTTTTTTTTTTTAACAAACAGAACAGTTTGGTAGGAAGGGATGGGAACACACTGCTGGCAGCTTGTATGACAGAAGCAATATTGCATTAATGGGATTACCAAGTCTGAACACTCTGACTCATGGAATTACAGGATCACAAAATATGCTGAGTTGGAAGGAACCCACAAGGATCATCAAGTCCAACCCTTAGCCCTGAACAGGACCAACCTCAAGAGTCTGTGTGCCTGAGAGTACCATCCAAACACCTCTTGAACTCTGTCAGGCTTGGTGGTGCGATCACTGCCCTGGGGAGTCTGTTCAGTGCCCAACCACCCTCTGGGGGAAGAACCTCTTTCTGATATCCATCCCAAACCTCCCCTGACACAACCTCAGGCCATTCCCTTGGGTCCTGTCGCTGTCACCACAGAGAAGCTGTGGTGGTTAAGGGCAGAACAAGCCAGGTGTACAGCAAAGCCTGTCTCTGAGCTCCTCTGCCACCACTGCACCCACAGTGCACCTGCACTCTGCTCTGGAGGCCTCACACAGACAAACCTGTTACCCACAGCTGCACATAAACCCCTGCACTTCTGCACTGCCTCTGAGGTGGGCAGGCTGTTTCCATCAGTGCTGACTTCAGGGCAGGAATTCAACTCCCCAGCAATGTATTCATTTGAATACTTATTCTTGGACAGGGAGAGAGTCATCCGTCCCTATTTCCCCCAAGAGCACACTATGACTTTCAGAACATAAATCCTCATAAATTTGAAAATATGACAATCCCTAAGTTAAAAATCATATAATTTAAAATTTTTTTTTTATTATTAAGGAACTGCCAATAGAAATTTTAAGTATTTCGCTATGGAATGTCAGCAAATGACATCATAAAATATTTAGACCTGAACTTATGAGTAAAGACTATTATTGAAAGACTTCAAGTGTTATATGTGCTGAATTTTACCGATATTGAAACTCAAAGAAAATGACGATATTCCATTGAGCTCTTACTGGAATTCATATAGTGAAAGTTAAATTGAACTGCCCTCACAGGGTCATCACAGCACATTTGAAGAGGGGGAAAAATATGCATTTATTAAAAATTGATTTTTCTACTATAGAAAAAAATTAAAATAAATACTATATAGGAAAAAGGTAATTTCATTTCTTTGGGGAAGAAAACTATAACGTGTCTCTGGGATATAGCCAAAAGCTGACTCTCCTCTATACATCTTACAAAACCTTGACTAGCCAGTTGCAAACAAGTTCTGTGAAGACATCACATGAGAGGAGACAACCAAATTATATGGTGGTTGTCTCTTCTTGAGTTTTTAAAGTAATTCCTTTTTAACAGCATTCACTAACAAAACTGGAGAGGGGGAGAAGTTGCAAACATACGATATTTACAATTTCTGTGCTTGCCAAGCTTGAAGAGTTTCTAAAAGAAACAGTGGATGCAAGGCCAGCTCAGTTCTACAGTCTACCGGAAGGGGAGAGAATTTCAGTTCAGTGGTGGTTCTTGGTGAGGTGCTGTCATCTGACTTCTAGTATATTTTCACATATCAATTGCAAAATCAACTGGCATAACCAGTTCTGCTCAAGCAGAATTTCTGAAGATAATTGATACAAAAAATTAATCATGCAAACCTGCATTGCAAATGCACTTCCAGCTTCCCCAAGATTACTCATTCTAACAGCTTTTAAGCTTTAAAACATTGAACTAGACAAAAAGTATGCAAAAGCTCTTGGTGTTCAGTAAAGCAACTCAACCTAACTATGTACCAATACTGATTTTTCATCAGAAGACTAATATTCATGCATATTATCAGCATTAAAAGTAGGACGAGCAACAGCTTAGTTGCAGTGATTTTAACTACTACATTGTTAAAATACAGTATTGATGCTATGCTGAACAACAGTTTTTACAGGATTTGAGAAAAGGCTTACATGCTCAAAAATGTCTGACTATTCCTTTGGTGAGAGGTCAAAGGGGAAAAAAGTGCTTCTCCTTACATATGGTGCCTGGCTCAGTTGTACATGTACAGCTCTCTTCAGTCAGGGGATAACTGTTCAACTTGAGAATGGCAACTGATGTTTGAGGGTCTGAAGTTTTCATCATTCATTCATTTATTTAACAAGTAAAAGGCAAGAACTGGTCTATGACCAATTTTTAACCACTTCACAATTCAACTACTTGTTTCTCCCCTTTTGTACTTCCTATAAGCATATATCTTAAAATTGCATTTTTCTTTGGTAATTGCTTTCAATCCCAGATGAGATTATTATGGGGAAAGTATAAGAACAATGTACAGTAATAATTATTTTAAAGATCGTTCCCCTTATGTAAGTTCTAAAAATATGCACAGAAGCGCAACAATCCTTATCATTCAGAAACCATTTAAGTTTGCAGTCAACTTTGCTCATCTCATTCTGGAAAAAAAAAAAAATAATCCGTCATTAATATAAAAGAGGTCTGAGAAGACGGAACCACAATGACAATGAACTCCCTACAGGAGTCTATAACCAAATTAATGAGACAGTCACAGGGTCTAATTAGTGACCTAATACAAAGGGGTTCTTTGATGACTGTACAGAAGCAAAAGCAGCAGACTTGAGAGAGGATTGCTTGGTGGCCCAGTCACCTTAATTCTTGGGCACAAAGATCTTCATGCCAAGGAAGTAAAGTCAAATGGATTTCCCCATATACTGATGGAGTGATACAAACAGGAATCGATAACCACGGCCACACAGGTACAGTCAAGATACTTTGTGGCATCTTGGAAACACAAAGAACTTCTGATGGTCTAAACAAGTTACGTGCAACAAATTTTTTTTTTCCTTTTCTCAAGATGGAAACCCATAACCAAGTAAAAATTACAATGAAGAATGTGTCACCTTTCCCCTAAGCTGTCTTTCAGACCTAACTTAGACCAACGTTTTGCTAATAGAAACACTACTCAGGAGCCTCTGTAGTGAGACCAGGATTGAGCCTCCTACAATCTGTGGGCACCTGAGGATATTGCCACACAGGCAAGATGATCACTGTAAGCAGACAATCTGCAGGATGACCCAGACTCCATGGTATTAACAAGTTTGGGTTTTTTATCTTGAAAAGAATCAGTAAGTAAAGCTTGAGCAGAGAGAGAATGGAAAGGCTCTTGCTCAACACACAACTCTTCTTTCAAGTACCAACACCAACAGAGGCAGGAACTGGAACAGGAGGGAAAAAAGTCAGGTTCAAAAGGATGGCACAGTCTGTATCTCCACCCTTTCCAAAACTTGGGGCACCTCCAGTAACAGGCTCTCAGAAGCCTGTCAGTTTTCTGCCACCAGCAAATAGGCATGAAACCCTTTGACAGGGCACTGAGTATCTGCTCAGTACAAATCCAGATGAATACCCAAGAGGCATAACAGTGACAAGTTACTTACAAGGACACACCAACACACAGTACTTTGCACATCCTGTCAGCAGCACAAAGCATTAGAAATAAGTCTGTCAGGGCACTAAGTCCTATGAAAGTCAGATAATCCTGCACATAGAGAAGATGGAAGAAATAAAGTGTATGAAGGAAAGGAAGCAATATCCATGATAACTGTGACCAGCAGAACATGAGCAATGTCTATTTCTCATCAAGCCTGCATAAGCCTAGTTGTGTAATACAATCAGAAATTCATGCTGTGGAGTGACAGGTGACTACTGCTACAAATCACTATGTTGGAACAAGAGATCACCTGAGTTCAAAAGACCAAGAGAGTTCAAAACCCTGCTGATTTTCCACAATGTCCAAAAAACTGACTCGCCCTTCAGTTTTCCTGAAATGTACAGAAATTACACACAATGATATGGTAAAAATACTTAGATTTTGAATCTTCTGTCTAGGTGGCATTTTCCACTCAGACTACACGCTCTACACACTTCACTTGCATTGAGCTGGCAGTGTTCAATTAACAATTACAACATCGTCCCCACTGTTCAGGCCCTCACAGGTCCCTGCACTGCCCCCAAGGCCCAAACCCCATTCAGGACTTGGGACAAGTTCACCCAAGTGTTCCACAATGTTTTCCACCTCTTTGTGCAAGACAGTGTGGAAGTCAAGGCATGAAACACTGGGATCAAGACATGGAGTCTCAAGCTCCAAAACAGTCACCAACTTTGGTCCTCAAACAATTGGCTTATCAGGGCACTTAATGTTTATAGTGGACTTCACACAACACAAACGTAACTCCCATTGCACTGAGCTTTAAGGAAGGCCCCAACAGTTTTGGAAAGAAAAATAAAATGAAGAGAAACCAGGCAAAATTTCAAGGAAAGCATAAAGTGCAGAGAAACAACAGGCACCTATAAAACAAACAGTTTAGGCACCCTGGTTCACGTGCTCAGCAGGAAAAAGCGCAGATAATGAAATAATTTACTAGGATACTAACCATTTATCATTATGACAGTCATCATCTTTACCAGTTCCCACAGTTCATCACATAGAGCCAAATTCTTCAATACCTATTCTTCTGGCCTTGGCAACAGAACAGAGACCTCAAGGTAGAAAGAGAGCCGCAGCCTTTATTCCTCTGGCCTAGTATTCTTTTTTCCAGAAAGGTGAAGGAACTGCTATTGGCCAACATCCCAACAGCCCTATGCTGTCACCTCCTCCACTTACACACCCACGAGTCCTTTAGACACAAACCAAAGGGCTAAAATTGTGCCTCAAAGTGGGAAAAAACTCCATGACACAGGCACTGTTTTGTCATTGTTAAAGCAACTGTGAGGAGTAAACTAGGCTGTGCTTTTAGATTCTGGTGAAGCTCCAATTAGTGATTTACAGCACTACTCTTGTCTCAGAAAGTCTGCATGTCAAAAATAACTTCAGCCAAGTGCCAAATCAATTAGGAAGGATTAGTTATTGTTATCCAAGAGGCACTGGAGACAATTGTTTTAGACTTGCAATCTTGCCAGAAATTCACTAATGGTTGGATGCCACACCATATAATTCTTTAATAGCTACTTTTTTCTAACACATTTAATACAATCATTCAAAGCTCTAATGGTCTAGGAACACTGAACACTCACTATGGAAGACAGTTTGGATGTAAAGGAAAAATATTCACTGTACCAGCAACAACCACAAAATGTTAATAGATTATTTACCCACCTACTAAAGAACAGGTGCTACAGTAAAATACACTGCTAAATGTCAGAGTACTGTGATTATTAAGCCTATTCAATTCTGTCATGAAAAATCTTTGGTGAACACTTCAGACCTGCTAATTGTATCAGGACAAGCTGTAGATAAACTCTGAATGGTTGAGCATAGTGATAAGCTCAAAAAGCGGCCTGAATTTCACTTCAATGAACAGCCTAACTACAGCTAAGACCAGTCACATGACACATGGATTTCCAGAGCACTTTACCCTAAATTAAGCAGCACAGTCCCTCAAATCAGCATTGGCATTTCCCACACTGCACCTGGTTTTGAGGATCTTACTACATGGTCTCTTCCTTCCATGCAAACCTTCCCATTCCCACAGTGGTGTGAACAAGGAGGCAACAATCAAAACACATCAAAAGCCCCAAACACACAACATTTCTATATGAAATCAAAAAATCCCAGAGAGAGTCTAGCAGATTGAAAGAGGCTGTTTTCTTGTCACTGAAAGTGCAGCTTATGAACTATTGACCACATAGCCTTTTCCCCATTGGAAAAGTAGGTCATTTGACTCATTAGCCCAAGTTCACCAGTAGTAGAACCAGTTTTCTGAAATGTTGTTTTCAACAATGTTATAAAGCTCTGGCTTGAGAAGCGATATGCAAAGAAGAAAAGGGCTTGTCACTTTGGTTTTTTATTCTCTAGTGACAAACTAGGGAAGGCTCTTCATTCCCTTTCCCTGACTCCAGAACCAGCTGCTCAAATTTGACAAATCATGGATCCAACTACGGGCAAATGTAAGCACCACATACACACAAAAACTGATGTCAAAGCTAGTTCAGCAGCAATGAAGACAGGGAGAAACCTAAATTCTTCAGTGTGTCTGAGGTGGGTTTTTTTTTCTATTCAAAGAACCACTTCAATAAACAATTTCGATACACACTCCATTTTGAGTGGGTATTGAAATCGAGCTCTCTGGACAAAGTTAAAGATATTTATTTATTCCACTCACTTATCCTGAATTGTATTGTACTGTTCCAACATTTGAAGTCAATAATTAGATTTTCATCAAGGCACAGACATAGGAAATTTCAACTTCAAATAGCAAGTACTTCAGAAAACAAAGAACAGGTGAAACAAGCCTTCTAACACAAGTTTCTGGCACTCTAAAAAAATATATAAATTCAGGATAAAGTGAATGTGGTAATTACTATTTACACACAAATAAGCCAAGGCCAGCAGAACACAATTTCCCTTCAAACAGACTGTTACAGATGGATCCATGACACAAAGGCCACAAACCAGTGAAAACCAGAACAATATTAAGACATTAGAAATATTTTCAAATTACCTAAGTTTGATTATTAAAAAAATATTCATATATTTTGAATCTTCATAAGAAATGCGTTATACCAAAGTGCTATGTGCTTTCATGGAGTACTCAATATAATGACCACATTCCTTTGAATGGCACTGTTATAATGGAAGTAAAATTTCAACACAGGATCTTCTTTGCTACTGTCCAAGAAACTGTGTGCAATTCATCAAACAAATGGGCTGCTCAGTCATATATACAGATCATACACTTAACTGGCTTCTGCATTCACCATTAACCCTAGCACAGAATTAAACAAATACCTTTTGTATTTTCCTGGGATCTTTCTGTGAGTTTTCTCTGAGAGGTACTTTTCCAAATAACTTCCATCCCACGTCATTTTGTTTTTCAAATCTTGCACTTGGCTTTCTGGTAAACAAATTTCTAAAAAAAAAAAAAAAAAAAATTAAGAAAAAGGGTTCATTAATTACAATTAACAGAAGGAGAGAGAATTTGCTAACCTTATGTATCCCAAATACTCCAACTCCTCTTGCGGTTTTGCTGACAGACAGTTTCCCATTCTCAAAAGATGCAATGTGCAGTATTATCACCATACCAGGCAATGGACTTTTTTAAAATAATAACTTTCAGTAGGTAAGAAAAAGGTTTTTTTCCAACTTTCAAAAGGTGACCTTCTTTTTTAGCCTCCCTCCAGATCATTCAGCCTCATGCTTTTAAAAAAACAATAAGATGTTAAATCTTGCTGCATGAACATTCTCTACCCACCTGTTACAACACACTACTACCAAAAATCACAAAAAAGTTGGAGACATAGTAGCCTTTTATTGTATTTGATCTGCTTTCAAAAAAGATTATTTTTTCCTGAATAAGCCTAAAAGGAGCTATCAAAATGCATTAATTCTGAAGTCTCTCTGAAATGTCTCAACCAGCTTAAACACTGTCGGTACAGTCAAAGCCAGGCACAAAGCCACTGAATTAAATTAATTTTATTGATGTTGCTAGTTTTTAATCATGAAATGATATGCCAGACTTGTACCTTCACATCACAACTACATTCTTACAAAACTGGACATGCAGCACAGACTGGACTCATGCTTTTGATGGCACTCAGATCCTTCAAGAGCACAACAGATATTCTACACCCACAGCACGTCTGCATTATTAAAGCAACAAATTTTCTTTTGTCCTGTTGTCTAGTCTAGTGAATATTCAAATATACCCAGGGCAGCTCAGTTATTTACTCACCTCATGGTAGGTTTTTCTGGAAACTTAACTATAGATTTTTGCTTCCTCATTTAAAAGAAAAAAAAAGGGTCCACATTCACAGACAAAATGCTCTAGCATCTTCAAACCATGCATGCTTCCAGTCTGGCATTGCTGGTTTTCCTTACAGTTACTACCTTAACAGCCAGGGTGTTGGCCCACCAAGTACAGATTGCTTCATACACATCAGGTGTGGCAGTTTGGTAAATAAAAGTATATTGAGCTTCACATTTCAAAAGGGCTGAATGCACCTCTGCAACAGGAACAACCTAGACACTAAAAAGTTGGTTTTCCTGGTCACTTTGTATCAGGTGACATGAACAATATCATAACTACACCAGTGGAGATAACACTGCTGGAATGCAAGAGAAATGCTTAATATGAGGAAAATAATTGAGGTTAAAATGCCAGTGTGTTGAAATGTATTACAAAGTTAATAAGGTGTACTGCCATCCTTAAATATGCACATATTTATACAAATTATCACATGATTCTGTATCACAAGGGTAAAGTTACCTTGAAATTCAAACCTGGAACAGATTATCGTATTAAAAGATAAGACCAAAGTGTTTAGGCACAGAAATCACACAAGTCAATTACAACTGATGTCAAAGCTAAGCAATAACTGTACTTACACAAACTCCTTTGAGCTTTTCCATATCCTACTCCATACAAATTAAGACATAGTATAAAGATGCAGAGTTAACAGTTGTAGGGAAAACACTAAAGACTAACAACATGGAAAACATAGACGTGCTGCCTTTTTTTCCCCCTTTCAGCTTTTTCCAAAGCATGAAATTATAATTCTGCAGGTAAACTACTGGATCAAACACCAAGTTTTACCTTTTTTCTGTCTGACTAGCATATTCCCATTTTAGTTATGAAAGTTATGAGACTTTCCTGCGCTCATCATTACACTGTTAAGCTACGCAGAGATTATCAGTGACCTAAAGGAGTGATTAGAATTGGACGACATTGTTACCACAACTGCTGCACTGGGGAAAAGAGAGTATCATAAAAATAACTTCCAAGTAAAGTATCTCAGTTGAATTTGCTTTCTTTCCACCAGCAATTCCTTCACCTTGTCAATATAAAGATTCTGTTCTGTTTGAGCGATTGCTACCCTGAAGGGCTTCTGCACATAATTTTCTTACCCTTGTCCATGTTCATAACATCTAAGACAGCCTGAGATGACATTTATATCATTTGAGACAGCTATCAGAGAAATAATATATAAAATGAGACAAACAAGAGATTAATTTTTTGCATAGGAGTGTAGTTAATTTAAAATAGAGAAATATCAAGCAAGTTCTAAAATATATCTAAGAATAAAAAGGAAAGCATGGTAGGAACAACATCATAAAAACCACTGCATTTAAACAGGCTGAACAACAGGCTGGTTGTTCTGGCAAGAAGTTTTCTTTCAGTTGTTACTACTTCAAAAACTAATTCCAGAACATCTTCAGAGAAAACAAGAACTCGTAGCACCAGGGATACTGAAAGAGTCACCAGTTAAGGAAGCACACCTGTGTGATAGCTCTGTGCACATTCAAATCCTCTTTGGCAAGTAAAAGGCTTTCACCACACTTCATTAGGACTGCAAGAACACAAAAAATAAAGGCAATTTTCTCTCCCTATCTATCCACATTAGAGGTTGCTAGCACAAGAGTACATACAAGCAACAATTCTCCCAATCTCATCTGAGGGATTTGAAGAACAGCAGTAGGTCTTTATCGTCGGAGAAAAATAAAGATGAATTGGAATGATAAAGTATAATAGCTCTCTGCTTCAAGGGCCTGCATAAGATGAACTAAACGGGAAAGGTCAATCTCACACACTTGCTTCCAATTCAATTCCACAATCCTAACTACCTACTTTCCCTTTAGAGGAAGGATCATAATAAATAATCTGTTCTACAGCTTATCTAGCAGATGGCACAGCACTTGCTCAGCTCACTCTTCTCTATGCCTACATTCTAGGGCACCAGGCATCTCTTCTGCTCTTTGTACTATGTCAGGGATTTCCAGTTCACTTTTAATTTAAAACATATATATATTGAACTGAAAGCACCAGCCGTGGTCAACATACAATTCCCATTCTGTACCTTCTTTTTCCCCTGCTCTGTCTGGGCCTAAATCCTAGCATTTTGCTGCTGTCCACACTCCTTACAAACTTCAAAAAGTCTCAAAATTCCCTAAAGGCATAACATCATCAGAAGCCACAAATCAGCACAATCAGATGTAGAACAGCCAATTATAACCTCTTCTTGTTTTGACTGAGGACGCACAGCACTGACACCTGATCTGCCCTGAACTGGAACACTCCAAAGGTAAACCACAAGACAGGATGGCTTCGGAAGAGCAGAAGAGATGCCACCTAATTTGCAGCTGATCTTAGAAAACTTAAAGGGGAAAAAACAGACAAACTGTGGAATGTTCTCCAGTTCAGTTTCTGCAGAGCTTTGCAAAAAATCAGGACACCACTATAGGGTCCTGACAAAGCCCTGACTTGAGATTTCTGGACTGAAAGTAGATCCTCAAAATATGATCCAATTTCCATAATTACCACTGAATCAGAGATCCCATAAATAAAAATCAAGAATTTAATTTATAATTTAGTTGTAGCTCAAGGCTACAATTAAATCTAAATAACCCTAACAGCAAAGGTTTTGCATGGATCCAGTTTTCAGCCCACTACTAAGTGCCCTTTTTGAGGGGCAAGTGGGTTTCAGACAACACCCTGCAGAAACAGGATACATTTATGAAGGAAAGTTCCCTGAAGTTCATTGTTATTTAGCCTACTTAATACCTACTGCAACTGCCTTACAAGGAAGTAAGGATTTCTGATATATATCTATATATAACAGAGCAAATAATTTGTAGCAAAACCTTACATTTTTCTGCTGCCACAGCACAAAAAGGGATTACTTTCCTCCCGTGCTAACATAGCTCCCTCCGAATTTCAAGAAACGTTCTAAGCAGTCTCTTTTTGGGGAAAAAAAAAAAAATCACCAAGAAAAATTCGACTCTAAATGTAATTTAAGGGGATTTTACCTAATGGAAAATACAGGTTACCAAGGAGCAAAACTTCTCCATCTGAAAAAAACAAAAACAAAAACCCACAACCAACAAAAAAACCAACCAAAACAAAACAAAACAAAACAAAAAAAAAAAAACAGATCTTTACTCCAAAGATGAGCTCAGAAATTCTAGGCTAAAAGATGTCAAAGTTTCATTACGAGTGCTTTAAGATAACAAAATTAATTTGAGATCTTGAACCAAAAAAAGGCTTGACATCCCTGGAAAGGAAAGATTGCATGCTGATCATTATCTCTGTCCTCTTCACAACCATTAGAGCACATCATGCTGATTTACAATAGGGATATTAACAGGAATATCTGACATGACACATCATGTCTGCAGTATCATTAGTGTGGAGCCATTAAAGTGTCACGGGTTACATCTGCATTCCCACTGTACGAGCTAACTATTTTACACTAAGCATCTGTAGCTGCTTATTTTAGAAAAGCCAAGCACAGAAGTTAAATTAAGGTCACATTTCAAGTAGAAAATTGCTTTTGCAGAGGCCCCTAAAAACAGCATTTGGCACCAAACAGCTGTTTAGCCTTGTTATTTTAACTGAGCTACAGGAATTACCTGCCTGAAGAGAATTTAATTCTAACTCCAGAGTTAATTTTTACATACATGCAAATACCATCCTGTGATACAGGACAGAGATGGAATAATCTTTTGCTTGAACATACAGATACACTGCATCACCACCATACACTGATCTGCCCGGCTGCCTTTTCTGTGGGGAAGAGAGGAAGTCAATACCAAGAGGCAAGTTAATAGTGTCAGGAAATCCTTTTTTTTTAATAAAACTTCAGAACCATTTCATTTTGGTTCTATAAGCACTGCTAAGATAAATGTGCTGAAAAGTTTCTGTATGTATGTAGCGCACATTTATGTATTGCCAGTATTTATGTAGCCTTGTGTGCTGTCATGGTCAGGCTGAAGCCTCAATCAAATTTTAAAAAATAGTAAAATATTAGAACCACATCAATAACAAGTAATCAAGTCAAACCTACCTATGTGGCATCTGTTACAGCTTTTTCAAGCTTATGCTTCTAAACAAGGTCTTGCATCACCACTGAAGCTGAAAGTTCATCTAGTTCTTTCCAAGCAGACAGGAAGTCTGTAACACAACTACCAGCAATTACTGCCCTGTGACGAGTTGATAGCAGCAGCTTTCCGTGAGCATGTGATGAGTTCTGAGCAGCAGCTCCGCAAAAAAGTTCAACTATTCACTTTTCCACGCTTCAGCTGTGCTTTGTCCCAGGCAAGCTTAGCCACTTATGCAAAGTCATCTCTCAGGAAGTCACCCCTTCCCACCACATCACCCAGTTCAGCATATAAACCTATCCACCAAAAGGAGCAGAGACAGCGATGCCACGGTTTCTGTTGCCAGTTTCTCCAGGTCTTGAAGACAGCTGTAAAGCTCCTCCCTTAACAGTCTCCAAGTCTCCCCTAGCCAGGCAGGTTCAATATTGTGCCCATTCAAATACTCCCGAAGTTTGGTACCACCAGTCTAGGAACTGTTTCTCTGGCAAATGTTACTCGAACAACAGGAAAAAAGGATGGGCTCCAAGGGAGTAGCGGTCAGAGGGTGGTGCTGAGCAAGGGGGTTACATATACACCCACTACACTTGGACTTCAGCAACACACAGTATTTTTTTCCAGAATTCCCAAAACATATCAATTTCCCGAAACAAAAGTGTAGAGTTGCTTAGGATTTAGGAGTTTTCACAACTGGATTATTTGGGCTCTTCAGAAAATCTGAATTTTAACTATGTTGCTGTGACTATTCTGCCATGGCTCCTTAGCTGGAGTTCTGCAGTACCTGAACTCCTGGCACGCAGCACAGAAGGACAGTTGCATGCAAAAGAAAAGTGAGGTGGCATATGTTGCCCTATGGTAGACTAGCACTGACCTAGCATAGATTATATTTGCAAGTAAATGGGTTCCTTACTCTTAAAAAGACAGTGTACAGAAACGTGTATGAAAATTATCTAGAAACCGACCCAGCTCATGCAGACTGTTGCAATTTCTTATCTGCATTTATCCAACACTAATTTGCAATAGCAAATAAATTTTTGTTACAAGCTTTAAAAACACACACATCATCTCCTGCTCTCAAGATGCATGCTCACATTCAAATTTTAATTAGTCTTTCAAATAAGAAGGTTATTTTCAGAAGACAAAACAAGTGGAATAGTCATGCAAATTAACTACTGGAAGGACTTACCAGTCTCATGAGCAGAGCAGATGAAAAATAAGGATAGTGGAGAGAGTTCAAAAGGTTCATATTTTGTAGAACAAATTTATCTTGAAAGACATTTTTTTCAAATGATTATCAGACTTGCATGTATTCTTAAGAAGCAAGAAAGAAACAGAGGTAAATCAAAGTTCATTTCAGCTACTTCTGGGAAGACGCTGAAATTCCCTGTTAACTCTAAACTAAACAAGGAGAGAGCATTAAGGTCTTGAGCCTCCTGGCCTATCCAAGGCAGTCAAATTCCATGTGTAATGGACTTCAGATAAAGTAAGCAGATATTAATCATCAGAACTAGGTAAACCCACACTGAGCACATAAGCAGTGTAAGAGATGTCTCCACTGATATTATTCCACAAGACATCCAGAAAACTACACTGAAACAAGACATTTTAAATAACATACACCATCTATTAAGCAAAAAATATATTAACAAATTTTATTACATATTTGCTGCATTGTGAGCAAAAGTGTCCAGCCACCTTATCTGACATGTTATTAATTCAAATAACATTATCTAGGAAACATTCTATTATGGAATTTAGGCAAAAGGAGTAACAATATTGTTTTCTTCTCATCCTCCAACGACCTTTTGTATTCTGTATCAATCATAACTTTCAAACTTACCCTCAATAAATGGCACAAAGTCTCATCTCCAGATGTTCCAAATCAAACAATTTCCAGAGACTGAGAAAATAAACCCTGAAAAACTGGCAACATATTCTATCAAAAATATTTTTATTACCTGATTAGTGGAGGAACAAGACTAACATGTAAATCATGATGGCTGGAGGACTGATGGACTTGAGAAGGCATTCTGGTCAGGAGACCCACCAAGGTCTCTCAAAGGCCCTAAACCTACATCCTGCACAGCTAAAAACCAACAATTGTTCCCCATGACCAGGTAACACTGGTTTCTAGAAATAATTCACTAGACACAGTGACTGCCAATTCTCACATTCCCTGCTCCCAATTTCAGATCACCTCTCGGACAACCCACACTTGGGAAAAACAAAACCAAACACACCTCAAAAAAACCCACAAAACAAAACAAAAAACCCTCAACCAACAGAACAGAACACCATCAAAAAAGTTCAAGTATTTTGGCTATGGCAAACAACCTCCATAACCAAGTCGAAAGTTATCCTTCGAGTAAGATTCCAAAATTACATACAAAAATAGGGTTTGCAGAATTTTATCTCTGGGAGATTGCCAAAGGTCAGACTAAAGGAAGAACAATACTTGGTTTATGGATAAACAAATCCAAGAGCCAGTCAGCCTACAAGTTGGACTACCTATGAAAGAGGTAACTAAAAACAGAACCATGTTTTATAAATTCCTATCACATTTTATAAACAAAGTTTTCCAGCCACTGACATTCCAGTACGTTCAGTAAGAATGAAGGACAATGACACTTAACAGTGTAACATATACCTACAGGTCTGGAAAAAAAAAAATACTTCCACAGTTAGAGAAACAGTAGTACAATACAAGTGAGCAATACAGGACACCTCATAGCTTGCAATAAGTTAACTTAGAAATTTCCCTAGATTTCTGGGAAAAAGGAGCATGGTTTAATAAATTACGTACCAAAACTACAATATTCTGCATTTACCTTTTTTCTTAGAGGGTAGCTCTCATTTCACAGGAGAACACAGCAGAGCTGCCTGCACTGAAGTGTCTGAGACATGCAAATAAATCAGACAGTGACCCTGCAAGTTCAGCAGTTAGAATTGGTTATAGCAAGCCAAGAACTATTCTGCACATGGATAACACACAGTGCTAGCCTACCATGCAAATACTGCAGAATTCTCAGAAACAGGAGTTTCAGCAAGTTAGGACTCTCACACAAAATCAACACTCAAGTCCAACTTCAAACTAATAGATTAGTCAACCAGCTATAATTAATGGTCCTTTTCTAGCTGGCAAAATTCCTAGTTATCCTCACACCATCAGAATAATTCAGAATTCCATTGCTAGAGTCTGAAAGCTGATTTCTTCACTGGTTTGAAGCACTATTACCACAAAAATAAAAATATAATGAATACGTGAAATGTCATCCTAAGCAAAAAGATGAACCTGAGTAAACTGTAAGACCCTGCAGCAATAAAGATGAAACATGGACTGGTTTGTATTAAGACCAAGAGGCAAACGTGAGTAAAAGCTCTAACTGGTACCCATGAGGCTATATCTGTACCCAGTTTGAGGCCCTTGGACTACAACAAAGATCAAAAGTGGAGGCAGCTCAGTGGAGGACCACAGGGATGGCTTAGTGATGAGGCTTACCACAAACCAGCAGGGATGCTGAGAAAGGTGCGGTTTCACTTAGCCTGGATGACTATTCTCTGAGAAGCAATGAGCTGGAAAAACAAGAGGCAAAGCACAAAGCCGCTGCAAGGTAGATTCCAACTGGATAAAAGGGAAGAAGGGGAAAAAAAAAAATCACAGTGGTAATAGAAAAATCCTGCACAGTGCCGTCCAGAGAGGCTGTGGTAACTCCAGGCTTGACAGCTCCTTGTCTCACCTCACCACCATTGCCAAGGTCTTATGTTTATTTTGTCAGTTGTCGAAGTAAGGTGTGAATCACCCTAGTTTTTACTGCAGGGGTTTTTGATTTGTTATTTTTAGGGTACGGCTGGAGAACTTTTGAGGCACTTAATGACTACAAAGAGAGACTTAACACGAACAAGGAATGGTTAGTTCATTAAAACAGCTATGCCACTAATGCTCAAATTGAAAGTAACAGTTCATAAAGATGAATTTGTAGTTGTTTGGGTTTTTTCTGCCAGCAAATTCAGCATTTAACAGCTAAATATCAGGGGCAAGGCATAGAAACACATTCTCATTTCAGAAAATCCATGAGAGCATAAGAGCTGAATGGTGGAAGCAACATGGAACACCCATCTATGCTACAGATCTCATTCACCACCCAGCATGAGATTTCTGTAATGCTTCCCACCAGCCATTAGGAAAAAAAAAAATACACATTTTACTTTTTAAATAATAACTAGACCACATTTGTACCATTACTAAAAAAAAAACCCCAAAAACTCGAGTCTCACTGACCTGATTGTGTTTTAACTTCCATAATGAATAAATAACTTGAAAAAGCCTCTTCATTTAGTTTTGTTTGTGCAAAACTGTTTCCAGTTAGTCAACAGGAAAACTAAGATTTTAATCTACAAAAGTAACTTCCCTTAAGAATACAGAGCCATATCTCAAATAAGGTTTAGTGCAAAGTTTAAGGCAGAACAGTAACTCTAAAAAATTACATTATTCTACACATAAGGGAAAATAAGGATTACAATTACTGTAGACAGTTTCAGTTCAACACCTAGTGGAGAACATGCCACATGACAAAATTCAAAACCTCATGCTCTGAATTAGAGGATAGGAATTTGGGAACTGTATCATACAATTTCCAACCTTTGTCAAAAGCAAAGGCTGTTATCTTTGTAGAACGCCAGCCTTCCACCTGCAGAAGACTTGCTTTGATAGAGAATTATTTCAGAAAAATTCTGCAGCTTCTCTTTTGTTTTACCCAGAGCCGTGATAATAAGTACAGCTGCAGAGAGCACCACTAGTCTGTCAATTGAAGTGGCTTTAAAATAAGTAGTACCCAAAATCACACTGAAGACTGAAACACCCTTCAGATGAGTACACCTGAATATCTCCTGGGCTGCTGAAATACTGCTGCCAGCATTATCTGTTAACACAGATCCTCAGTGCCTGTGCTGCTTCCGACACCACTGAAACATGAGCCTGTTTGCCTTCTTGAACGAGGCCTGTCAGTCTCACTCCTGTGCTTGGTAAAATTATGGAGATAATTAATCTGGGAGGTATTCAAAAACATCTGGAGGACAACACAGTCATTGGTCACAGACAGCACAGCTTCCTGAGGGGAAAGTCCTGCTTATCAAACCTGACTTCCTTTTATGACAGGCCGGTGAATCTCAGGGGGTCAGGCAACTACAGCACTGGGGAGCCCAGCCCACTTGTGCTGGGTGTCCATGCAGATTCCCTCCATCAGAAGCTGGTTTCTGGAGTTCTTCCTCCCTGCTTCTGGACAACTCCACCTGCAGCTCAGCTGGTTTTTGTTGGTTTGTGGTTAAGAGCAGTGTACTCATATCCTCCCCCACAGCATACCCAGCTTTTTCTGTCCCTCCTCCCACCCACTTCATTCCTGTCCTCAGCCTGTCTCCTCCTGAACAGCCAACACTCTAAGAGGCCTCATTTAACAGAAACATGCATGGAAGAGGTGACACCATCATATCTAATATCTCAGATTACTCAATCACAATTATTTTCATCCTTTTTCTTCCCTTCTGTGGCCAGTGAATTCCTGTTTTTGGAGACATGAAGGTGAGAAATCAACATTAAAATGCTCCTTGTCATTCTACCTTCCTTTTGATACCAGAACTAGAGAAGTACACAATAAGCTGCCCTCTCATTAAAAGCAACAAACAGCACTATGAAAGGATCCTATTCATTAACACAGGTGACTTATCTATGCTACTGATGGATCTAATTCCTCAACTCAGAATTCCAAATTATGCATGACCAGTTATCTCAAAACACGTGTGTGCTTATGTGACATAAACATATCAAATTCACATGATTCAAGATGTAATGCTGAAACCAGTAGCTACTATTTTGAAACTTAAGCCCTTTTTCTTACCAGATTACAAGTAAGGTCACAGCCTGGACTAGGTGTGTGCTTCTGTGTATAGTACAGGATGCCCATCCTGCTCCAGATGCTTTCTCTCAGAAATATAGAGATTCTTTGCAAATAGTAAAATGTAATGTTCTTCTTACAGCCCTTTATTTAATGTGCAGTCTCTATTCTCTGTAGAGGTTTCCTAAGATCCTAATCCTTAGAATACTTGGTTCAAAAACTTCTAGGAGTAGCCTGAAAAGAAAGATGATCCAGATTCCTGGAAAAACAGAATATCCATGGCAGTGGAGTAAGTAAAAACGTAGAATTCTTGTAATCCAGTAAAACAAAGGGAACTGAATGGTTTATTATTTCATTGAACACAGTCCTAGTCCTTTTTATGATCACTGTGAGTGTAACCATAAAAATCCTTGTCCTCAGCCTCCAACCAATTAACCAAAATTATAAATGAGAAGTACAAGTTCTGCAGTAAGATCACAATGGTCCTGATTCAGCAGAGCTGTTTAAAACCCGCGCGTTTAATAAGGTTCAGCAGTACTGTACAGAAGCAAAGTCCAAAGGTAAAACTCATTAACCCACGTCACTCTGGGTCAACAGGGCAAAGGCCAAACAAGTCAGTGACTCTTTAGTCTCCCAGCCAATTATTTGCTCACACTACTTTTCAGACCAAGTTCCTACATATATTCAAATGAAGGAAATTAATTCCAACGCATGCTTTATGTGAAAGACCTCTGGGGTTTTAAAGCTGATAGGTGAGACACTTGAAAACAACCAACATGTTGGGTTTCTTTGTCAACAGTCAATGTTATAACTGCTTCTCAGAAGCAATAACCCATTTCCATGTGCTGACCTGGAGCCTAATGAGAATACTGTACCTGTGATCCCTTAAGATCTTCCAAGAGGAAAGCTGTGCCCACACAAGAAAGAAAGCAGCATGTTTTTCTCACTTTTGATATTCCTGCCACACCCAAACATGCATCAAACAGCCTGAGGAAACACCCAGACCTTTCAGAGCCTCAAAATGCTGAAGAGAGAGCAACTGAGCCAGAGGAATAGTCCAGAAACTTTCTTCACCCTAGTGCTCGAGAAGGCAGGATAGGAGCACTCTATTCCCAAGTGATCCTGAGGGTGCCGGGACTGACAGGCAACAAGCCAACGGGGCTCCCATTTCTTTGATCTCCTCTAAACTCAGTGTGCAAATGCAGTCTCAAACCAGCACCAGCTCTTCGTAACACACCATGGATATTGGCAAAATTGATACGGAACACACCACCTCATGCACAGTGCACATGCACACATGCATATGGTCTCAAGAAAAAATAAATCTGTGGAGCGCTTAGAAATAATTTTGCATTCCAAAGCAAGTACTTCTCTAAGCATTTTCTTGGTACTATAGAAGAATTACCCTTAACTGATACGTAAGTAGCTTAGGGCACACGTAACCAAGCACTGGAGGCATCTAATTACTGTCAGTATTATCTCTACAGGCAGCCACAAATCTTAACTGATGCGTCAAGACTGAGTCTGCTCTGGATGAATACACAGAAACTAACACATTCTCAGGTGCCAGATGGGGTTCAGTAAAAGCACAGGTATCAAGAAGAAAGGTTTCGCCCTTTTACCAAATATCAGCAACTCGTGCAAAAAATTAAGCTCTTCTCTGCTCTCAGTGGTTCAAATCCATATACCATTACTCAGAGAAGCCCTCAAAGAGCTAAACCTGCAGATTAAGGCTGAGTCCCTGCACTGCAGCCTTACCCCATGACCATCAGACTGCTGGAAGGTAGAAAGGCAGTGTACAAACTACTCAGGTGCTTGCTCTTCCACACTGTATAGAAGTGTCACAGCCACTCACCAAAGCCAAAGCAATTTGGCTTTCTCCTGCCATGGTTCACCCTTGGCTCTGCATAGCAAAGGTTTATGCACTTCGCCTGCAAGATTGAACCTCAACTGAAAATCCTTTCAGAAGGGAGTGCAGTCCTAAGAACATGCTCCTCTCTGGGACTTTGTTTATACCTACCAAGCAGCACTTTGAACAAGCTGCTTTAAGGAGCTCCCTCTCAGCAAGTGGGTCTTCAATAATACTCCTCAAAATGCCTCCTCCTCATGTCACACTGCATGGCACAGGGTGAGCTGGGTAGGGAGGCCTCAAGCAGGCAGCTGCTTTCAAACAAAATACTGCCAGGCCCAGGTTCACTTATTTCACTACTCATTTAAGTCCTAGGAATCCAAGAGGCCCACAGGAACTCCTGAGAACACAGAGTATATGGGATCACTAGAGAAAGGTTATTTCAGTCCTGTGGATGGCAGATTACACAAATCAACAAAAACTAGCTACCGTATGTTTTGAACCTTAATAATGCTGAGACCATAGATACAAATGGTATCCCCTGTGGCACAGAAGGACCTCAGAAGCTCCCTGCTTGTTCAGTACCTGTGAACCTAACCACCAGGTAGCATGACATAAGAGAACAGAAGCATAAAATACGGGGGTGTGGTGTGCAAGTACAGACAAAAAGTAAGCAACTCTTGTTTTCAAAACAGAGCAGAAAGTTGATGTTAAAAGGAAAGATTTTCAAGGTCAGGTTACAGATGGAGCACCTGGAACTTCAAAGCCGATCACCTAGTTTGAACTTAATCCTCATATTATCATGATGACATCACCTGGTGACCAAGATTATCTGCTCTCCATTTAAAAGGCAGTCATGACAGTCTTTGTTTTCTGGCATTAAACATACCTGAAAAGATGAAAGTTAAAAAGCTCTGTCTAGTGAGCACCACAGTTCCTGTAACACTGATAAAACCATTACACTAGTAAAGAATTTGGACAGATGGCTTTACTTTGTTGGATAGGAAAAGTTGAGAAGCAGTTAAAACACCCTACTGGAGCAGGGTCTAAATGAGCCTCTTCCACTGTGCTCCCTCCAGGCTGAAGTTAGCAGTTGCGCTACCAGAATGGGTAACAAAAGTTCATGCTTTGAAGTGCTGAGAAGCCTCTTGCTTCAGAATTAAGTCTGGTTCCATGGCAACAAACAGACAAGGGTCCACAAAAGCTTCAGCACCTTAAACACGACTGATGACTGGAGTTCTGCTGCACAGTACTTTAACCCAAGAATAATAATCAACAAAGGCTTCAGCCAGTTTAGTAGGTCTAAAGAAACTGCTTCTGTTAAGCTTTGCGAATAAGGCAGCCTTTCATAGAATGATGTTTGCCAACTTTCTATGTATTTTATCAGCCTATTCATATTAGCTTATTTGTCTCATAAAAAAAAAAAAAAGGGAAATATTAGCTGAAGCAATCCCATGGGTTAGATACAGCTAACCCTACTAGATGCCTCAAGTTTATTTCTAGAATGGTTTATCTAAAATATGTCATACTTCAGACATCATATCCTAAAAATAACAGACATTATGAAGGCCTTACATAAATAAAACAAACAAAAAAAAACCCCAAAACACACCAGCAAACAACCCAGCCCCCCAAAAGCAGAGAGTCCTTTTCCTCATTCCACTCTCCCTGGGTATCTGCATTTAGAACACCTTATTCACACAAGGGTCACGTTGAGAAGAGGTCATGTAAATGCTTTGAGTGGCCTGTGCTGTCATTTCAAAAAGTGACACAATGTCAGATGTTTTCATTCCATACAAAAATTAAGGAAAAAGATATTAAAAAACTGTAACTGATTCAAAAAGATCATAGTGATCACACAAGTATTTGTATTTTAAGTTTCATGCACTTAGAATGATCAATGAAATATTCCACCACTACTAAACTACTTAGGAATCCTCAGATGTCAAACCTTTTTAATACAGGTACGGATCCTACCTATATTTATCTATTTATGTGCCATAAGATTAAGGACCTTGGCAAAATCACAAAAGGTATCACTAGAAAAGCCACTGCTCAGAGGAAAAAAGACCTTGTTCAGAACTCCTTTCACTGTAATGTAGAAGGAATCTTCCAAGACTGAAGATCCTTCCATATACCATAAAGATGGTAGGATGCAGAGCCTTAGCCCATAGCACTACCTGCCTACTTACTCATAACACAAAAAAAGATGTTGTTAATACCAACCTAAATTAAAATAGCAAGCTATTACATCTTTCAAAGTAAAATATCACACAAGACCTTTCTCATAAGATCTTAGATAATCTGTTAAAATAGAACTGTATTTCATGGAAACATTACCTGGCAAAGAAGTTTGTAAAAGGTCCCAATATTTTCCGTTTACCATCCACATCTGCCTCGTGACAACACTCCTGCTGGCTCTGGTCACTGGTCTCTTTAGTGGAATTCAGGGTCACGTCTGAGAAGTGTGCTTCATCCGTCTCAAGATTCACAATTGCACTTGAACTGCTTGTGACCACGAAGTCCAAAATGTCTTCATTGCTAACTGATAAAGTTGTTGACAGTTCCGTGCTAAGACTAGAAACACTACAAACAGAGATATCATCACTTCGATTCAGAGTTTTTGAGGTTGGACTATAAAGTTTGACAGAGTCATACCCGGTTCTTGGGAAAGTAGAGGATTTTCGCACGGCATGGTCATGCTCAGCAGCCAGAGAAGGAGGAGGCACATAAGGCGACAGGATGCACGCGCTCTGAAAAGCCCTGTCAGGCACAATTTCAGATTCTGACTGCTTTCTCTTCACATTTAATACACTGCAGTGAACAGGCTCTGGATTTCCTATTTCTAGAGTCGGAATACCAGAATCCACTGATTTAAGGCTATGACAATCTTCTAAAGCATTGGACAACTGGCCAGGCCCATACCCAGGCAATGAGAGATCTCTCGGGGTCCCAGAATTCAAGTTTTGAAGGCCCTGGATACCGCTGCCCACTCTTGCATCCAGCATTCCCATGAAGGTCAAACCATTTAAGGAACTGGATAAATTTGCATCAATTGTCTTGGCCCAACTGGTACCTGATCAAATAAAAAAAGAAAACACAAGATTATGAGTTTGCAGTAAGGTTGTGGTTTGTTCTTGACTGTTTGGGTTTGTCCATGGGGGTTTTTTTGTTGTTTCTTTTGGGGTTTTTTTTAATCCACTCGGTCATGTCCTAATTTAGGCTTTTAATTAAAAATTGCTTTTCTCTTGCACCTGATTACTATCCCTTCCCCCTGCTTGAACACCCAGGACAATGGCAACTTAAATTAGGTTTCTAGAAAATCTCAAGCATGAAAAGCTTTTCATAAGCAGTTTGTGTGCCAGCGTTTGCTTCTTACACATCTCCTTAAAGTGAAATGACATACGCTAAAACCTGCAGTATTTTATTATTCCATTTTAATACTGAGACAATAATTGAAATTTATTTTTATACAGTCATAAATGCATATTTACTGATTTCAGGGGGCTACAATGCTTGTTTACATACTCTTAGACCAAATTCTGAAGTGTTCATTTAAACAGAATTTCTTAGCATTCTTCTGGAAACCATATGACTGATAATAAACTTGTCACCAAAATAGAATGCCTAATGTATCAGTTTTGCATTAAGCAAGAACTGCAAGATCTGAACAGCTACAAAGCTATCCACACAGTCAATGTTTTGACAATACACATGATGCACTTCATCAGTGCCTGTACAGTAACAGTGACACTTGCAAATACGCTGCATTTTCTGCACTCAGGAACTGTGATCCTTCATCTTGCTATATCCATTCACACTTGTCTCCCTGGGGGCAGCCAGCAGGTCAATTAATCCAGTTCCACTGTAAATCTGAGCAACCCTCAGCAGAGGGCTGCCGAACAGGAGCTACAGGTCAGCTACACCGTCCTCATGAGCAACTGTGACCTTCCATAAACCTGGAACACCATCAGGACTGCTGCCCTGGATTCCAGAACTGCTACAGACCCTTTAAACACTACATAATTGTTAGAGTGACATTATATACATCTTCTCTTTCTGTATGAATAGTTGAACTACCTACAGCTCTGCTCAAGTTTGCAATGCAATTACTCTGCAGCAGTTGGCAGAACAAATATGCACACATTGCTTCAGTTTCTTCACTCTGAAACGCCCTGGCTGAGTGTGAAGGAGTGAAGAACACTCCTTCCATCTTGCCAACAGATTGCTCTTTAGACAGATTTTTCTCCAGTTCCTGAAGCCTGGTCTCCTATTCTCTCTCAAGTGTAGCACTCAATTAAAGGTGCCCGTTGTTCTCTAAAAGGTTCTCCCCACATTCTACTTTTTAAAAACAAATATACACATACCCCAAAACAAAACCCAAACATTTCACTTGTGAAAACTGGTATCTCACAGCAGTTCTAAACCACTGGTTAACGTCACCTAAGCCCTGCCAAACAGCAGGGTTTGACACACAGTCTGTCCTTAAATCTGAGCCCATCAATACACTTTGGCATTGTGAAACTTACAGGCAGTGAGAGAAAACATATTAAATGTATTTCACTAGACCAAAAGGAAACATTTTTTCCCACAAGTTTTCAGTCACATAGAAAGTTCATGAATCCAACTTTACTTCATATGCTATATTAAATCTTGAACTTACTATCCAAAGGCTATTTGCCAGCTGATACGACACACTCCAGTTCAATCCACTCCTAAGCACAGAGAAAAGGGGCAAGGAGAAACAACCCTGGATATTTCATCTTTTAGACTTTTCCAGAACTTTGTAGCAACTGACTATATGCTACCCATACAAATCAATCAACACATCAATCGCCTGCATCTCTGCACAAGCAAGGTTTCAAATGTATTGTTTTGACTAAAAAACTTGTGAAGACGTACACTTTACTTAAAGAGTTGCCATAGCAACTTTTTTTTTTCCACATTGCCATGGTTTGAAAAGTTTACATCCCTTGCAATTTAAAGTAACGTCTTGAGATAGCAAGCACACCAACTGGGTACATTATGAATCCTCTGTTCACTACATTAAAATTGCAAGGGCAAGCAAAAAACCAAACCACTCTAAACAGCAATCCTTGAATATGGGCAACAAACTATATTCAAGAAGTCAACTGTGATAGCTGAAGGGTACAAATAAGACATAAAATGGAGCATTAGATATAATTACTCTTGCACATACTTGGATCTCCTGCTCTCAGACCTTCTTGCTTGGATTCACTTCTTTTTCTAATATAAGTATGACTGCTTTTTCTTCCCTGTGCTCAGCCTACCCCTTCATACACATCATACTGCTCTTCAAATCTACAGCTCACCCAGCTCCAACCTTACTCTAAAGTATATACACACACACACACACACACTATCAACAGTACAACCACGAGTGTAGGTGTTTGATTTATGACAATTTACCCTTATAAATGCATCTAGAAAACACAGTCCAGAAAACAAGGACAGAAATGTAATCAGTCAGGAACAGTTTTTATCATGTTTGGGTAAACAGCACAAGCACATTCCCATAATGAATTCCTCCCCTGACTGCCTTCACTTCTGCTCAATGATTTTCCCAATTAGCAGCCAGTCCTTAGTTTAATTGCACAGCTCCTCTCAACCAAGCTTACAAATGGTAAGCATTCAAGCAGCCTTGGCAGAGGCAGTAAGTAGAGCAGCTCAAGAGGCCAAACGATCTTGTAAAAAAGAGAGTTCAAAAAGAAGTGAAAATAAATTTCCACGCCAGGTACTGAAGCTACTTTAACTTGGCTTGGTATTTTTTCAAGCAATACATTTAAGAGAAAAGATCCTTAAACAGGCAACCAGCAAATGCAGAAGTGTGCAACAGCTACAGCTTGCTGGAGCAGATTATGCAATAGCAAGCTACAAAGGTTTTACACAGTTCAGCGAAACTGTGGGAAGCTTTGAAGTGTACCCATCAAGGGCTTTAAATGAAAACTTGAGATGCAATCAGCTGTCAAGCACATACACGAGAACTCCTTCATTCATTTAGTGTTAGGTTGTTGTAGGATTGTTTTCAAGGATGTAGTGAAGTGATATTTATACTCTTTGTTTTAGCTGCCTCACCAGTAAGTGCAAAATCTGACAATTGATATCAAATATTCTGTCATGTACTCCAATAACTTCCTTCCATAAATCATTTATTAACATAACCATATTGTAGCATTATCATCTGAACAAACACAGCATCATGAAAATACTAGTATAATAAACTATTGAGAAATAATAAACAATTCTGTCTGCACAACATTCAAAATCCCCATACTTAAATATATTATAATCTAAATAAAATCGATATTTGTGAAGTCCCACCATTCTCTGTCTTACAGAAACCATGATCTCATAAGAGTGAACATCCCACAAGAGAGATAACAGGGAAAAGGAAGCTAGGAAAATACAGCCAAGGTCACAAGCGGCAATGAGAGGGCAGCTAGATACTTTTACTCATTAACACTTCCAACAATAAGCGCCAAGGGGCCCCCGATAGAAACAATTTTGTAGCCAGGTTCAAAATTAACATCGGGATATAAGGAGCGTCCCAACTGCATAAATCCCTGCCCCAGAACACTCTGGATGCCAGAAGTTTATGCATAAGCTTGGGAAATAAAAAAAATCACTGATTACTTAAAAAGAAACTCAGGAATTCTCTGAACTGCAAGTGTCAGAACTTCATGGAAGCATCAACATACTTTAGTCCTGCTTGCAGGTCCTCTCCCGGCTAAATTCCTCTCTGACAGGTGGAGTTTTGATCCGTCTCAGCATGGCTGTCCATACAGCCTCACATTCCCCAAATTCTGATCACAGCATGCAAGAAGGCATGTTCTGACAACAATCAGAGGCTTTAAAACAGACCTTGGCTTTGCATATTGCTCAACTACACAGAGGGAGCAAGTCATATTTGATTATAACTTCTAAGCTCTACAGTAAAAGGGTTTTTTAGCCAATTTTGATATAAAATTTAAAGAAAGATAACAGCAATGCCAAATTGTTAGAGCAAAACAAAACCAAAAAGATGCCAACTCAAGCCCCATTCTTCCAAGTTTGCTGTGAGTTGCAATGCATTTTAGACAATCAACAAGATTAGGACAATTATCTGCAAAACAGGCTTTATAACTTCTTGCCTCACAGTACTGGGAAGATGAATGGTTTACATATACTGCTCAGTTCTCAAAGAGTTAACATTGTGATTTGTATCATACACCTTGTCTCTTAAACTCTAATCTGTGCCAGCAAAATCTTTTTTTAAGAAAAGTTAAGGAATTTCTTCAATGACAAAGCTGCAACTTGTGGCCTTCTAAACTGGAAAACATATTTTAAAAATCGAGGGTTTATATCCTCCACACATTTAACAATACTTTTGTTTCGTGTACCAAGAAACACGTTGCTGCTACCAAACGCAGCTGCAGGTGACCTCGGTGCGCAAGACCATCAAACCTAGTTTTGTTTATTAAACATTTCTTGGTTCAGACTGTTTTATGTTGCCGTTCTGGCAGCCACAACACTGACAACAGCGAAGACCTCCTGAAGGTACACAAATCCGACTGCCAACAGAGCGTGAGATACAGCCATCACACACGAAATCTCTGCCGAAACTTAACCGGTAAACAGAAAACACACAAGCTGGGAGGCTTTTTTCTCTTTTTTTCTTAAGAAGAACTTTATCTAACTTCTCAGCTCGTGCCCTTCACGAAGCCTGAGCTTTACAAATCTGGCTGCTGAGCGGAGCGCTCGGAGAGCGATCATAATCAAACCCTTCAGCGCTTTCCCACCGCCTGGCTCCGTCAGGCTGGCAGCACAAACGACCCACAGTGTTCTCCAAAGCCTCTGCTCCAGAAGCAGGTTACAGGGGCTTTATCCTCCCCACGCCGCTATTACTGAAAACCCCGAGACCGCACTAAATTACCAACAGCGCCAGCAGAACTTCTGTCCCTGTGAGCCGTCGTTTTGTTCGCTCTTTGGGAATTGCCTGGGAGACTCCAACGAGGAGAGAGGCAGAGAGATGAAAGTTTCTTCCTGCTCGCGGGTCGAGCCCGACTCGCACCGCGAGGGTTTCCGAGCGGGCAGCGCTCGCTTACAAAACAACCCGAAGAAACCGAAACAGACAAAAACCCCACGAGACCAAAGCATTGAGGAAGCAGCTCTCACCACCCCCTGCAGTCTTTCACCCCCTCGGGGAAGGCTCGGCCCACCTGCTCCGCTGAACTTTTTAAGGCGGCCACGGTCAGGCAAGGCAGAGCCCCCCTCGCAGCCGGGCCGTCCCCGCACGGAGCCCCCCTCGCAGCCGGGCCGTCCCCGCACGGAGCCCCCCTCGCAGACGGGGCCGTCCCCGCACGGAGCCCCCCTCGCAGACGGGGCCGTCCCCGCACGGAGCCCCCCTCGCAGCCGGGCCGTCCCCGCACGGAGCCCCCCTCGCAGACGGGGCCGTCCCCGCCCGCCCCCGGCTCAGCC
>VWZG01007603.1:652897-698607 GCA_013396735.1 Grallaria varia
TTTTTTTTTTTTTTTTTTTTTTTTTTTTTTGGCTAGTTAACCAAACATTTGCATATTGTGAAGGTACAAGAGTTGCACATCACTGAACGTGAGCTGACTTACAGCTCCTCCCTCCACTTCCCATCACTGTCATTTAAGGCAGTTTTAGCTCACCCAAGCCAGAGGCAGGGGAAGAGCATGTGAGACTTTCCAGCATCTTTGAGTCAGTGTTACTGAAACATTACAGAAAAAAATGCCAGAAAAGTATTTAAAACCATGAATGAAAATGAGAATTCTTGAAGAAGACTTTGTTGACAAATAAAGGTTCTGGAGTCAAACAGCTGAGTCGTCAGTCACGCCCAGGAGGGGCCGCTCTCACTGCTGGCACCTTTAGCCAGTGCTAAAGGCTAGAACCCCATTGAAAGTGAGGACAATTAGAAGCCAAACACGAATGCAAAAATTAGAAGTTATGAAATGTCAGAAAAAAAAAAAGGTAAAATCCTACTGAAAGGGTATTGTGAACATAAAGGATGCTAACAGTCCTTAACATTCATTACTGCATGAATAAAGTAACTCTGCAAAAATCAAAAATTGAGTACCAATTTCTGTCCCATATCTGGAAGGGATCAGAGTGGCCCATCATAGCAGGTAGGCATTAATGAGGCAAATTACTCTTTGGACAAGGGGCTTAACACACAAGTTGCATTTTTTTAAAACACAAGTTGAAGATCAATAAAGGGAAAAAAACTGCAAAAGTTTCTGTGGGTTATTGCATAATTTCTGATATGTTTGTCTAATCTGTGCCTAAAAATCTCCAGCAGTGGAAGCAGCATCCCTTTTTAGGCAGTGCTTATGTATTTGCTTTCAGTACTGCTACTGTACTGCAATTTGCTTGCACATTTACATAGCTATGAGTAAGGAAAGTACTGAAATGAATCTGAAAATACACTCATCTATACTTTTTAACAGGCTTGATTGCCTAGAACGGTGTTAGGAGAAATTCAAGAACTAGAGAGTGCTCAATTCTGTGGGACAAAGGAGAGTTGCTACTTCTTGCTGTGTCTGTTTCCTTGTAGTCAAAGGTCTGTGCAGAAAGGATGGGCAGTTCATTAAAAACTCCTGAAATCCTGATGTGACAAGCAACTGTAGCAACAGTAAAGGGCTGTTACTGTTGTTACCAGAAGGGACCCTGCCCTGCACTGAGAGGACTTAGACAATACTGCTTTTGCACCTGCTGGTGTTCTTGAATTAGCTGGGCCCTACAGCTGCAAATACAGAACAGTCACGGACACGGTCCTTCCAGCAGCACCTGCCCTAGGGGGAGGCTGCCAGGCAGAAGGCAGATCCACGGCAGCCTCAGCTCAGCCTCTGTCCTCAGTGTGTTCATAGTGAATCTGTTGCACACGGAGGAAGTGGGGCAGGGAGGCCAGTGCTTTGTCTCACAGTGGCTTTTTCTCATCAGCGTGCTGACCCACTGCCACCTCTGTCAGCTGGTTTTCCTTTTCATCCCACTATCATCCCATGGGAGCATAGAGGTACCTCATAAAATTTATAAGCACTTGCACATAACATATTTTAGGAGGTCCTTGAACAGTGGAATAAGCCTTATTATAGGAAGCTAAAATATATCAGTAAAGTCTCATTTGTCCCAAACCTCTGGAGTCTTGTTGCTACAAGTTTCACAGGTCATAAAACAAAATTACATGAGATGCTGTATGTGAAAGGTAATGACTAATTCATTGGGGATAATACCTAATTGTGCTGGTCCTGGCAGGGTAAGAATGAGTTACTGTCAAGGATCCTGGCTTTCCAGGAGGTGCATTACCTTCCCATGTATTTTTACATTGGACAGCACCCCTTTGAAGTCCCAGTGTGGACATGCATGCCCTACCACTGACACAGGCACTGGCTGCCTAGGGATAGTACAGTGGGTTTTGCACAACAGCAGCATTGTTTGCATTGGAAAGTGATTCTTTAGGATATGTGCAGTTAATTCAGATACAGTAATTGAAAAGCCTGGTTGATGAAATGTAATTTTTTTATCAAGTGCCTTCTATAAGTACAATGAAAATATAGTCCTGCTATATTTAAAAAATAATTGAAACTAATTTCTGCCTTTAAAAGTTTCACCTAACCAGTGTGAAGCATGCCAGATATTAAAAAACAAGTGTGTTCACTCCAGGACCTTACAGAGCAGCTCTTTCCCATTACTTCCAAGTGCGTAATTGTACTGCTTTCACTGCACTACCAATTCGGGGGAGCTGGAATCATTGTGCACAGAATCCCGAGTCCCTCTGGCTGCATACCCACAGCACCAGAGTGCACACGGCTCCACCAAGTGGAACGTGAGCTCCTGCAACTTCTTTTCCGCAGTGGAATTAGGAGAGTGCACTTTTGTGGAATTGAGATACTGACCACTTGAAGACTGAACACAATTTGAAGCAGAAATAAAAGTCTGCTGGTTTAGATCCCGTACTATATACAAATTCTCAAGCTGTTATGTGAGACAGGGTCTGGGCTTGTGTGGGTTTAATTTCTTCCTTAAAGACGTTTTGTATTTTCTAAATGTGAAGTTGTCCTTAAAAATTAATTTTTGGAATGAGATTATGGTAATTTTATACAGAAATAAAGTGGGGACTAATCTTATTTTGTTGGTTTTTTTTTTTTTTAAGAACAGATTCAGTGTATTTCATTTTCCTACATGCATTGAAAAAGAATAAAAAATAGTTTAAAAAACTGCAGCAATGAAAAGGACTCCTGAACTAGGTATCTCATGCTATTCCTCCAGAACGTTTAATGCTTAATTGCTGTGTTGTATTTAAATGATACACTTTAACCAAAGAAAATAAAGACACACACCATCCAACTGTCCTTTTATATTTTTATTCGGTGTTAAGTAACTCCACAAGAAAACAAAATCAGTTACTCTGGTGTACGTGAAATCAGAACAATACAACCACTTGAAGCAAAAAGTAGAAACAAATTTCAGCCCAGGAATGGAAAACTGATACTTCAGTGCGATGGATATGCAATGCGCTTCATCCCACAGCGCGGTTCAGCGTATGCCAACCTTTAATGCTTTTGTTGTTGTTGTTGTTGTGTGTGTTTCTATCCATATAGAAAAACTAAAAACCACACTTCAACTCTCACTGAAAGCCTTAGAGCTTTAGCCATTAAACTATGAAAACAAGTAAAGACAATTTGTTATTGCCCAAGCTCAGTATAGGATTTTATTTTCCCCAAAGGTGCTGGAATCATTACACACCACAATGTAACTATAAGCAACACCTTTGTTATTTTTGAGCCCTTTCTTACCAAAGAAGCAGCTCTAGCCACAATTAACTGAGCTGAAGTTTGTGTTTAAAATATGTCCATTTGGTCATTTCCTGTTCTCAAATGAAGTTCTATTCCATTCTTCACTGTAGTGATTTGAAGAATTTGTGTGTAAAGTTCTTGTTTAGTTTCATGTTACAGTTAACTAGTTCTCAGTGCAGGTGCTAAACAACCTCTCAAGGAAGCTCCAGAAGAAAGTAAAATATATAAAAATCTATTCAAAGTCTGCAAATAAATTAAGAAAAGAAACTGTAAAGTGTCAAAAGATTTGTTGTATGAATACAAACCCTAAAACATAACCTAAGAGGAGGACTGAAAGAAAGTCCCTGGGTAAGGGCAACCAAGCCAGTTTTAGTGAGGATCTCACCAAAAGTGTTGCACAGACTGGCATGGTTTCCCAACCACATATTTAAATTCTTACACTGTCAATTGAATAAAGGCAACAAAACCCAGTTACTCAGAAAGCATTTCTAGCGCAGAACATATTTCAAAGGCAGTTCAGCTCACATTTCAAACAGCTATGTTTGTTGTGAGGTTTATTGCCTGTCAAAATTAACGGTGAAGCTTTTCAAGTCAGTGTTGGACTTTCTGCACTTCCTGGTGTTACAGACATGCTGCGATCGTGTAGACTAGTTAGTTGTTGTAATTTTTTTAAACTAGGAGTTGGTAAAAACTTAGAATGTTTAGTTTCGCAAATATTGCTCCTCCTGGCTTATACATTTTGCATAATGTGTTAAAAGCACAAGGAGTTGATAGTCTTATACAGATGCAACTTGACAATGTATTGACTTTCTAAGTTAACAAAATAAAGTTTAAAAGCAATTCACATAAAGCAACAATCACTACTGCAATCACACATGTATGTTGTAAGTCATCACCTTCCCTACCCCCACCCCACCACACACGTAACTTGCCCCACACATTCTCTCAGAAACACAAAATAAACTACGAGATTCACTAAATTACAGCCACAACAGCAGCTAACTGCAGCAGCCACAGGATTTCTTTCAAGTGAAGCACTGACCCTTTGCATTAAAACATTGAACACTCTGAGCATTTTAGAGAGTCTCATTCAGGCTCAAGTTCAGTTACAGGATGCTTTTGCAGGTTACATGAATGCCTTCATCTGCAACAAGACAACATTCTCATTACTCGTTAACAAATTCACAACAATCCACACATCACCCCAGTGGTTTATTATTTTTGGTGTTACTTTTTAAACTTCTGCCCCACATCGGCAAGTTGCTAAAAAGGACAAAAAAAAAGAAAAAAAGGAAAAAAACCCCACATTGCCTCCATACCTACAAAAAATCCTTGGCTTCTCCAGTTAGCAAAAATACAAACCATGATATCCTCAGTGTTGGTTTGTGGGAGGGGGGGACTCAAAGGATAGAAAACACAGTTTCTGTAAGTCTCTAAAGCACAACCCTGTTGTTCCTACTTCAAAGTTACCAGATTTACTGAATGAAGACTGGACAAGTCATTCATGCTTTTCTCCTGCATTCAGAAAGGCACTGATAGATTACAGTGTTAAGTATTTATCTCCCAGTTCTTAGAGAACAAAGCCTAATGTGCAGAAAGCTGAAGTCTCTGAATAGCAGAAGTAGTTGTAGACACTGCGATGCTAAGAAGATAGTAATAGTGGTAGGGCTACAGTTACGAATGAAAATAACTGCAATTAAGATGCAAAAAAGCAGTGGTACTACTAAGACAAGCACATGCATATCCATTCTTGATTTGACAACACAGTCTAGTCTAGTTCAAATAGCCAAGAATTTAACAGTATTTTTTGGGGGGAAAAAAATCTTCCAACAGGACAGCTGTGTCCTCATCTCTAAAATAAGCAAGAAGAGAAAGATAAATACACATCTGAATCCATTAACTGAAGAGGAAATTCAAGTTGTTGTTTTAGAGCTACAGACCCTCAAGAAGGATAGTTTTCCATCTCATGTTACTTTTCAATCCTCTTTTCTACTCTGCAGTTTTTATAGTTGAGTTCGAGAAAAAAGCTCCTCCTCACACGGATCAGCCCATTCACTTCCACCTTCTGAAGCTGTGTCTTCAGAGCTGGAGCTATCACTGGAGTAGATCTTCTTCCTGAAGCCATTTGGTTTTGCCTCAGCATCTATATCATCTGCACATCTTGCTTCATAAACAGAAGAAACCTAAGGATGTAAACTGACAGTGTTGATGGGGAACAATAAAGAGCACGCTCACTTTTCTCTGGGCTAGGAGCTTACGTGGTTTTGTAGTTGTCCAAGAGAGATGCCACAATTACAGGGCAAGTCCTTCTCTGTCCTGACTTAGTTCACTATGTAGAAAGGACTGCAGAACAGCAGGAAAAAAAAAGTGGGGCTTTTCCCTATTCCTTAATTTTACGATTTGCACAAAACAGCAAGAGAATCAAAAGCGAACATCAAAAGGATGTATCTTTATCACAGTTTATGTTAGAAAAATTACTTAAAAATTACCTACCCAACTTGGTAGTAAGCATAAAATAGCAAGAAAACACAGCACAGATCTGACTAAACTTCTAGCAAATATATTTTCAATCTATTTTCCGCTGAATCAGTAAAGCAAGCATGTCATAGTGTAAATATAAGTGCTGTTATCACTATGAAGTTCAAAGGTGTATCAGTAAATACACGTGTATTTCCCTACAGAAAAAAAAAAACAAAAGTTTTTTTGATTGTAATGAGGACAGAGTTCAGCATACATTATCTTTAATGCCTTCAGATACTGGTCCTTTCTGCCCTCATAGCACACATGAGCCCACTCTATGCTTACTTAGTTGAGGAAGAGAAGACTCATGTTTAACGCTCATGACAAGCAAATGCCAAGCATTCCCAAAGGAAACCGGCTTTGCTTATCTACTAGAAGTACAACTGTTCGTACAAAGGGTTGTACTGCCCAAAGTACAACACCTTGAGGAATTCTCAGAAGAATGCCCAAGATGCAGACGAGATTAAAAAACAAAGTAAGGGAAGAAAAGCTTTTGAAGGTGTTTGCAGGAATTTCATTTAAGATCAGACTGAGAAGTGAGATGAAAGGAAAGATGCCGTAGCCCACCCTTATAAAATACGTAAAAAAATTCCTCCCCCAAACCAATGACAAACTTACCATATTAAAATCTAAAAGATGTTCATCATCATTGGATATTTCCTTTACATCTGCAAGTTCTCCTACACCATTCTCTCCCTTGGCATTTGTATAGCACTCTTACATTGTGTTTGTGGGGGTGTTTCAGAGGAAAAGGAAGAAAAAACAGAATTGAGGAACACTGTTATTTACATTTAGTTAGACTGAAAGCATCCAGAAAAGTAATTCACTCTAGCCCATGTCAACTCTGTGCTTGTGGGGGATTCTATGGTCTGACACCTTTACAGAGATCAGCATAATACCTTACGGAAGCTTCATCAAATCCTACCTGGATAACCAAACAACAAAAGAGGAAGCTACTTAGTTAACAAAAACACTTAAAATACTAAAGTACAAAGAGCAAGAATTACTTTTTTATCATAAAAGCTTCAGTATGTTTTTCAGTTCTGATACTGTGTAGTGTTCCAGATCCTTCCTATTTCTACACCCATACAGTACAGACTGCAACTGCAGTCTGATCCTCACTGAAGCTCAAAACAAACCAGTTGATGCGAATGGCTGCGGTTTCTACTTACCAGAGTAAACTTAAATAGATATAATATCACCACCTATCATATAGATAGATACACGTGAATCACATGCATCAATATCCATATATAAAAACCGGCCGCATAGAAAACTGGATACAATTTGCGAAAGAATAACAGCAGCTCTGAGGATAAGTTGCGGTCTCGTTTAAAATCTGAGCCTCGAAGAGCCCCTCTCGGGGCTGCTGTCCCCCTCCCTGGCACTCGGCTGTGTCCCTGTCCCTGTGCCCGGTGCCGCTCGGCGCAGGCACCGCCAGGCGCCAGCAGGAGCCGCTCCCGGATCGCGGGGCACACCGCGGGGGGACACGGAACACCCTGCTTTGTACACGGCAGGTTCCGGCACCCGGCCAGGGACATCCATCTACTGTCTTTCGAGCTGCACAGTCCTATAGCGGGGAGCCACCTAAGTTAAGATGTTCTTCAAAGTAGCCCAAGCTGTCCCAAACACCCCAGTAGGGGTGTTATGGCACCAAGAATACAGTTTAATTGCTTGCACTCTAAAAACAGCTCAGTATTAATCCCTGGCTAGTCCACTTCCAAATTATTAAGGAACCAGGTCTCTGATCAAAACTTTCTTGCCCTGAGCCCCTACCTACAGAAAGCACCAGGGAGCCTATCAATCCAGGATACAAAATGTTGTTTAGTTTTTTAGCCTTCTCCCAGAAAAGATAAAAGGGTATGCAGGCAAAAAAAAAAAAAAGCTGCCTGGATTCTTGCCTGCCCACTGAAAACCCGGGCCGAGTGAGCTGTCGGATGCTCCAGATTCTTGGGAGTGCTGGAAGCACACCTGCCCCTGCTCTGGAGCAGCCTGCCTGCTCAGAGGGCACTCGCGCTCTGTGCAGCACAGAAAAATTCCCAGACCGCCGGTGTGAAAGGAGGGGCCGAGTGGCAAATCCCTTTCCTTCCCAGAGAGATTCCATACATTCACTGAATAACTGGCATGTAATTTATGCAAACCAAAAAAGGTAATAACCGTGTTTTCACATTCTTATAAAACTGACCACCTAGCAAATGCTTTTCAGGATGAAACATTAAAAAAAGGTAATAAAGTATTTTCAGAGTCAGAGATTCATTTTCTGTTAATTGCAGGCTCTGGAATTAAGTAACTTTGCATAAATATTAAGACTATTTTAAAACCAATTTAGAATCGTGCTAAAGATCAAGTGCAACTGAAGCATCCCAGTTCTCTCTCAGATAAGAGAAGTAATTGTGGGAGCTTAACTGGTGTGGGTTTTTTAACTACAGACAGTAGTTCCAATTCATCTGAACAATTCCAGTCCATAACATGGAGCATTTTGTTCTAGCACAGGTGCAACAGCAAGTTAGTTCTAACAGGCAGAGGTGCTTACCTTCACACTGTGATGCAGGAAAAAGGGGAGAATAGAGCGCCTTTTCCCACCAGCATTGCTTTTCCTGGCTGCAACTCATTCTCTGCAGATTAGTATTCAATATAGGAAAGTGTTTAGACATTAATCACACTTCATTATGCCATAAAAATATACTTACACGTAAAGGAGGAAACTCTGGTATTACAACTAGTTTGCTTGGTCTTATATGTCACACTGCTCAATTTCTAATACTAATGGGAGATGACTGTCAAACTACAGGGAAACATCCACTCTGAACTCTCACAGCCAACATGAACTCCATGCTGGGGCTCAGGCTTTGCCACACAGTCGTACAAATCCAGAACAAAGAAAATAATTCCAGCCCTACACTTTATAATCCACAGAGAGCCGGAACCCAAGAGGTGGAAGATAGCAAAACATTAGTCAACATGATGAATAGTTCAGTGTAAAATGAAGCAGAAAGGAAAGATAACAAAAAGCAGCAAAATCTCATGTTTAAAGTCTGGAAGGGTGAAGTAGCAGTATCCAAGAGGATAACACAAAATAAGTGGTTATGAGGATGATCAATAATTTGTCTTTATGATAAAAATAATTGTTCACTATACGTAACAAAATACTTCTTCCCTCCCCCATATTTTAATGTTAGTTTAAGTTTACCAGAGCCCTTTCCTTTTGATGTTAATTGACATGGCTAAAATACCAAGGGCTTGTCACAACAGACAAGTCCCCAGTTTTATAGCTGCACTGAGGTAATCCCATTAACCTTCAAAAGATGCTACAGCTTGTAACATCCCCTATAGATATTAGATGAAATAATTAAAAAAACAAACTATAGTGCAATTACCTACAACAACCATTAAAAAATGAGCTTCAACATTGACTTTCTATCCAGCTACCTCCTCTGTAAACCTGAGAACAATTAAGCATTCAAAATTAACAAAACTCCTTTTGCTCCTCCTTATACTACTGTAGATTATAGACCTATAGAAATTAAACTTACATTTCCTTAATAAAGAGAAGTTCCTCTCAAACCAAAGCAGAAATTCAAAAGTGCTGTATTCAGAAGCACATACCCTCTACAACTTATTTTTTTCTCATGAAATCATGCTATAATGAATATAGAATTTATCCATGCTGGTTTTCTGTCATAAGAGCAAGGAACAGTACTTTTGGAACCACCCTCCAAAAATTCAAACTCCAGTTCCAAAAAGCAGAGTTCTTAGAAAGTTACACCATAGGTTGCTATTTTTTTAACATTACCAAAAAAGAAAAAAAAAAAAAAAGGAGAGATAAAAAAAAGCTCAAGGGTATTTGAAGCAGGATTTAATAAAGAAATTGGTGCATTTACAAACAAATTCAGTGAGGGAAACCTTACTCTGCTGACTATAGATAGAGGCATCTGAATTCCACAAGTGCAATGCTTTACTAACTTCCAAGTCTCTCCCATCACTGCTGTCACACCTGCAGGCAGGATAAGCTGGATGAGCCACAGTGGGTTATAAGCAAAGCCAGCTGGAGTCTGTCAGGGTGTAACAAGCTGCAGTGCCTGCTGGGGCTAAGGCAGAGTGGGAGCCCAGCACCTGCTGCAGGATGGCTCGGGGAGGGAGCTGACACCCTGTGCTTCTGCCACAGCCCCAGTGCCTGGAGAGCCCAGGGACAGGTCCCAGCTCAGTGCAGCGGCAGCCTGGCAGGACTTCAGCTCAGACCTGGCCCCTGTAATGTGCGTTATTTCTCAAGTAGCATTGAGTTCAGGTGTGTAAAGCTAAAGGATGGATGTAAAAACCAGCTATCCATACTAAAGCTATTTGGGAGCTTTGTTTGGGAGGGGATTGAGAGCATGAGCTGACATTCATTTTATATGTTTACTGAAGAAAACTACTTGTTCCTACAGTTGTTTAAATGTTTACTGTAACTGCACAGTCTATTATCATAACAATTTTTGTGAATTGAAGAAATACTCTCAATCAGTAAAACCAAAATCCCAACTCCAGAAAAGCACCACGAGTCTACCTTCCTTTGCTGGCAGTCCTTCCCTTTTGAAACAGCATTTTCAGTTTATGTCTCCTCCTTCTCTCACACGTACCCACATACACTACCAATGTTTTATGAGAAGTTTTATTAAATTGTCCAGCTACCCACCTCAACAGCTGTTACTCACAATGGTTCTAGTATTAGAAATTGTACATGGAAGTCTCTCCTCTCTGAAACTATTTGTATTTATTTAACTTTATTCTTAAGTAGAACTCAAAGACAGCAAGGTAAAGCAACTGCAATGCCGTTCCACTCCAGCCTTGCTCCAAGTCAGAGAGAAGACTGACAGGGTTTCCTTTTGTATTTTGCAGCTAAGCATAGATAGGGTAGCTGAGGCTGCTCTTAGAGCCTCTGGCTGAGGCAAGGTAAAATCACTCCAGGACTTCAGCATTCACAAGCACAAACGCTACTGTAAATAAAGTTACAGCAATGCAAGATTCTCCTGCCCCAAGTCCTGGCTGATTTAACCTACTGCCTGTGAGTTTTTGGTAAATTTGGGTCAGAATTGTGCAGTTTCACGCAAAAATTAAACCTCCAATTCTGGCTCCCTGTTACCTTTCCCATCCTGACAGCTAAGCCAACAGCAGAAACAAAACAAATTTAAGGTTTGCTATTAAGGTTTAAGAGTTTGAAAGACTAAAATAGTTTCAAAACTTGAAATAGCACTTTTATGTCTTTCATTGGCATCTACTGCACATTTAGTCCTTGCAACATCGCTCTGTATCTGTTTTCTCAAATGAACCTTCCCAAGAACTTCATACAACAGCAGGGCTGTCCACTTATGTCTTTCATCTAAAGCTTCTCATGAAACCTCTGGTATGAAAAAGAACAATTATTCTTTGCAAACATCAGCACAAATATTTTCTAAAGGAATTAAAGCAAATATTACAGTTTTTTCAACTAAAAAAAGAAATCTTAGTGCACTAAGATGAAGGAGGGACTTTGTGGGCTTAAGTGGGTAACAAGCATTTTAAATAGTGTATTGGATCTCCAGCATAATGATGGAAAAGCAGATCACTATTTTAAGGATACACTTGAAAAAAATGAAAACCAGAAGTGAATTATGTTTCCTGCAGCTGATGGCATTTCTCCTCACCTCCTCCATTCACCCACCAATTATTTGCAATAAAGCGGCCAAGGAAGATTCCTGTTCTACATTTTTATTGTATTGAGGCTTTCTTGGCAGGACTGCTGTGGACAACAACAAGTGGCTCATTAGCTGATGAAGCAGCATTGCGAGGATGCAGCAGGCTATCACGTTATATTGATCTGGGGACAAGGACAAGCACTTTGGTGAACACACCTCAGCCTGGGGAGCAGGGCTCACGAGAAGGAACACTCAGTAGGAACATTTTGCTTATTTTTTTTTTTCCTCAGGTAAGAGCTTGATTGCTCATACAAGTAATTTATCAGAAATTTACTTTATTCATTTTTACTTGGCAGAAAATAACAGTTTTATTTTCCAACCTCATAAATTTCTTAAGAGAGAATTTATGAATATGTAACATGGTTTTTTTCTCCACCAAAAACTGGTATAGGTTGTACTTAACAACTTAAATCTCATTTTATCAGCAATCTGCATAGGGAGAAATATCAGCATTTTTTTTTACTATTCCTTAACTATTGTATGAGGCAGCAATCATTTTTGTTCATTTCCCTGATTCTCTCATTAGTTTTTCCCTACAGTTACAGGCAAAAGTCCACAGTAAGTTCATACAGCAGCTGAGTCATTTGCTAGTAACAAATGTTACACTGCTCAGAACTTTATTCTTCAAGCAAAATTTATGCAAAACATATTCTCAGAGGTGGGACCTAGAGCTGTAAGGACTGTCTGCCTGAAGGTCTTGAAAAAAAGGGCACTTCTGTATTTTACAAAAGAGTTTTAATTAAATTTTACATCTACCCACATAAATAGTTTGGGGTTTTTTGTTCTAAATTGATATGCCTTTCAGGATAGACTAAAAGGGCTTTATATATTAATTTGGAAGCACCATCACTGAGTATTGGTACTCCTTCAGGACACGTGCTGACAAGGGTCACGGCCGTGACAAGGTTTGCAGAACGTGGACACAATAAGCACTAAAGCCTCAGTACAGTCTGAGTGACTGCTCCCAGAGGTGTTACAACTGACAGTTTCATAACCATGCACAGAAAAACTCATATTAATTTGTGTTGGAGCACTGTACATACAGATTTCTTTGAACCTGCTCTGCAACCCCTTACTCCCCTTATTCGGGAAGAATACAAGAAACACATGAATAACTTAGAAGCCAAAGTAGCAATGAGTCCCATTCCAAAAGATCTGATGCTAATTTTAGTTCATCAGCCACCAGTGAAAACACACCTCAATCAAGACACTAGTCACAAGGGGAGCTGAGTCTGGACTTAATATTCTTAAAACCTATTTGGCAGTAACCTAATTGTTGAATTTCACTGAAAACGCGTGTGCAAGGGAGCCTATGAGATAACCTAGTCTCTATTCCTGCAGAAAGCTGGAGTCAACTACAATGCACTATTTCTCTATTCAATCTCTTCAAGGCAGAATTTCCACCGCTTCCCTAAAAATAGCTGAGCCTTACAGTAATGCTCATTGTCTAGTTAGAATTCTTATTCTTCAATTTCCTTCACTGTCATTTAAGGTCATCACATCCACTTCCTTTGTGTTTACCCGAGCCTACAGAACAACACAGCTTTTCCCTTATCTCCTCTAGCTACGAACATGGCTTTTGCAAAGTTCCTGCCTCTGCTTCAAGTCTCTCACTTGAGCTAAAACACCCCCAGTTCCTTCACTCTGTTTTCGGAAGTAGTGATCTTTGTGCTGCTCTCCTCAAAACTTCTTTCTTGATACACAGAACCAGAGCTGAGCCTGGTTCTCCTGCAGAGCAATTCCTTACCCTCTTACAAGGCCATTCCTGTTTATACATCTCAGTGTTGCTGCCTTTTGCCTTTTGCAAATTTATGCTCAGCTATGATCTACTTGAAGATACTTTTCTGTTTCACATCATTTTCTCACCTGTCACTCCTCCCACTGTGTTTGTGAAGTGAATTACTATTTTCTTTAGAAATTTTAGTTGCCCCTGCAGGACTGCATTTTATGTTTCAGACCACTACTCCAATTTAACAACTTTTGATTCCAATCATGTCTTCCAGTGTAACTGCAGACTTTCCAAGTTTGTTATGCCCCACACCACCAAAAAAAAAAAAAAAAAAATCATCTTTCTTGCTGTCCAGTAAATCCACTCACTGTTGAGAGTGCAATCTTTTCACTAAACCAATACTTGGAAACTTTCTCAGCTACTCATGCATTTGGGCCCTTTACACCTTAAAATATTACTTTAGGGAATTTAAGAGAATCCTTGATAACACCCCACGTTCCATTTTCCTCTTTAACAAATTGCTTTTTATGTATTTTCTATCCTCCATGTGTCCTTTAACAAGTGTTCTACTAGGCTTTTCTCAAATTAGTTGCTGCTCCCCATGATATGCAGCTGAATATTGCTATGACTAGTTGAAAGTGTAGTTACTGTCTCCTTTACTTGCCTTTCCATTAACAATGAAAATAAATGTACTAATGTACTGATCAGTATCTTGGGTGTTTCCTTTTCAGAGCTTTCCAAGCTTGTTAGTTCTGTCTCTCAAATATCTTGTAGTAATTTTTCTGTTTCTGATTCACTCCTGGGACTTTCCATTGTACCGTATCTTTATTTTATTGGCTTACTTTAAACCTTGGGTTTTTAACTTGGCATTTTATACTGTTATTATAAACTCTAAAGTTTTTTAAGTTCTCTCATACAAACCACTATCACCCTTCAATACCTCAGCAAATGAATGTTTTCTTAATTAGAATGTTAGACCTTAGAGCCTTTGTAGGTGTTTTCATCATCTCCCATGATCAGCACTTAGCAAGAACTATCTGGACTAATTCTGTCTTAGCTCCAGGTTACTCTTTTAGAATGAAGTCCTTCACTTTGTAGGTGGATGGCTCTATGAGCTGAGTCAGGCTGTCCCCCGACTTTAAGGCACACAGCAGACCTCTCTGAATTTTGCCTCCCTCTTATCGCTACCTGGATTTATGGCAGCTTAACTCCTACACTGCTGACCTCAGAACCAATGTTTGCAAGACACCCCTCTTCCCTTCCTATCGTGGCAGCCCTTCCTGAAGGGGGGTTACACGCTTACACTGCATTGCTTCAGTCAAGCAAAGTCCCTCACTAAACTTCATGGCCAGTTCAGTCATGAGATCCACAAACACACAGTTTTTGCAAGTGAAATTCCCTCATCCCCAGAACTACTGTCTTAGACATGTTCAGACCTTAGAAGTCTGGTACCCATCCCAACCAAACTAACAGGTCCTTTTATCAAACTCCAGGACTCATTAGCATGGGCATTCTTGGAGCACACCTACTAGATTGGGGCCCCTCTAAAGTCTGTGACAGGAGATTCAGTGTGAGTATATTTACAGTATATCTTTAGAGACCATTAACTGGTCCAGATTATGTACTTACCCATGATTCCATGGCAAATGCTAAGAGATTTACTGGGAAGAAAAAGGTCTGTACTTTGGGTGGGGCAAAGGGAGTGTGTTTGTGGAGTTTTATGTAGTTGTTTGGGTCGTGTGAACTGGTGGGTTTTTGTGAGGGTTCTTTGGTTTGGATTTTTTTTGTGTTGTTTTGTTGGTTTGGTTTTGGTTTGTTTTGATCTTAAGGCTAGGTGTATAATTATCATTCATGTTTGAAGAATTCTGCAGGAGCTACTAGCAAATTCCTGCTGCAAAATAGACTATAATTCTGAAAGAAGTGTTCTAATATAGAAGGTAAGAGGGAGGAAACTGAATCAGATTCTCCTACAGTCTTATAAATAGGAGGTATTCAGAGATGTGTGTCTGCACAGCACGTACATAACTCAAGTTTAAGTGATGCAAAACAGAATGTGTGACTATTATGCTGTGGTCTGTATTACTATCTTCATATCCATTATTTATGCAAAAATATTGCAGGTACCTCAGAACATAACTCAAACTTCATGTTAGGTGACAGTGAGTTAAACAGTAACTTTAATTTCTGTCATAAGTCAAGCACAGAAAACAAAAAATCTCATTTTTAAAAAATCTTTACAAATATTGATCTATACTAATCAGTCAATACCACAGCTTCCAGTCAATTTTTTTTTTCCATGCATGTATGTGTGAGGCGTCCACAAAAAATGTTTCTCTTAGACTGTCCTAGTTCTAGGCATTTCATATTTGTTTAATGCTCATGAAAATAAATAATACCACTCTTAAAAAGAAAAAAGCTCACACACATCTTTTATAGACACTTAAATACAACAAGAATTTAGATGACTGTTCTTGAGCCAAAAAGCCAATTATCTTCAGACTCAAAGTACCGGCGCTCAGAAAAGCCCAGAGTGTGCACACACCTCTCGATACACGGTAGATACAGGCAGGCAAGTGAATCCAGGCTGTCTCAGTTTAGGGTGCAATCAGGCTCCTCACGGCCCCCAGGAAGAGCGTCATTGCAAGCCAAACTGGAGTCCAGACTGCTCAGAGGGCTGCTGGCCCTTTGTACTTTTCAGTGGTTTATCAATTTGTAGCTACAAAAACGCCTACAAAATCATTAAGACCTGCGCAAGGGAAGCAGCTTTCCTCTTGCACTAAGGAACTTAAAATAAAATACCACAGCTTTCTAAGAACTATTCACACCAAAGATTCAGAGCTACGATAAACTATCAAAGCCCTGTTAACTTATACCAGCCACTTACTACCTTCTTGAATGGATAAGTGGTTGAAGATGAGAACAAACATCCTCACGGAGCACTGCGCATCCAGAAAGGAGATCTGCAAAGGGCTGGAAGGAACTTCAGGCTCTTGTTGTCACAAGTAACTACATTACACCATTCATTCATTCATTCATTCATTCATTCATTCATTCATTCATTCATTCATTCATTCAACTATGCCCTACTGCATGATGAAGTTAAGTTTCACTTACTTCTGGTAAAAAGTAATTCCAGAATCTGTTCTGACTTACAGTCTATTTATTTTTTTGGTGACACTTTCTGCAAGGCCTGGCACAAACACAGGAACTTCCCAGAACCAGTAAATATTTCTGAAGGCAATTCATCTCTGTTACTTCAACAGAGCCACAGGAATCAAGATGTCTAGAAAAGGTCTGGAAAAGTCACAGATTTGATTCTCTTGTGCAAGCAGCTGACATCAACTTACTGACACTGGGAAAAGAAGCAATTAACTTAAAGGAGGATGAGAGCAGAAACAAATAAGGAAGAAGAAAAATAAGGAAGTCTGATTTTGTTCAACAAAAAGGTGAACTTTAGTTTTAGCAAGAGAAAGGTTAGTTTTCCCATATGAATTAGTGTTTCAAACTTATAATTGAAGAGTATACAATTGTACAGCATAAGCTGGGTGCAACTCTTCAAGTGAAAATGAAAAAAAATCCTTCGTAACGTAAATACAACAACTGCTGAATATGTGAAGAGGAGGCTGAAGAGGAAAAGAAAAAGTAAGATGTAAGGAAAAGAAAATGTAAGATGCAACTTACACTTGTTCAAACAATATATCTGGGCTGGCCACAAAACTAATTATTTTGATAGTTAAGTATTTCTTCTCAAGAGCAAAGGAAGCTCACAGCAAGAAAGACTTGGGATATTTTTGGCTGGAAAGGATTTTTGCTCTTGATTATTACTTAACTTATGGCTATGATTACCTGAAAGAAAACTCTGAGCTTAACTCATAGTTACACTGAGGCTTCCTTACAGTACCGTGGTAGTGATGGATATTTTGCATTTATATTTTATTTCTTTTTATGTCTGTGCTGATGAGAGGATGTTTTAATTTCCAGACAAGTAAGCCTTTCTACAAGCCTTTTTTCTGCTCAAGTTTAGAACCAGCAATTCAGTCCAAATTCTTCGTGGAAGTAACTACACTGAAAAGACTGGCTTCAGATCTTTCTCTTCAGAATGTTAAAATATATTTGAATCAAAATCAGTAATTTTTCATTACTCAAACTTTATGCACATTTTAACATTTTATATGTAAATCAGATAACCTAAAAACCTAAGGTAAACAGATTTTAAAGTCACATGAGTGTACACATGCATATATTTCTAAAGGTATGCAAGATGACACCAAAATGCCTGAAGATGGCTGATTTTTCACAAAATCACTGAATGACTTGAGGTTTAAAGGGAACTCTGGAGGTCATCATGTCCAACTCCCCCTGCTCAGGGCTGGGCCATGTAGAGCAGGCTGCCCAGGACCTTGTCCACGTGTCTTTTGAAATCTCCCAAGGATGGAGACTCTACAACTTTCCTGGGCAACCTCTGTCAGCACTCAGTCACCCTTACAATAAGAAAGTTTATTCTTATGTTCAGATGGAACCTCCAGTGTTTCTACAATACTGTATTTTCTAGAGATCTATACAATCACAAACATTTAAATTGAACTGTCACATGAGCAACTGCTGGTTATCAGCTGCCAGCTGCAAATTCTGTAATTTTATATATCCACATACCTCTTCATGCTCTCCTGAAGAAACAGGATTATCCTCATACGTGGGGAAATGACACCCTGCTTTACAACTGCAAAACCTGCCAGTCTCCTCACGTGGCTCCACTATTCTGCAGTTTACTTTAGAGCTCTCCACCACTCTCCCATCTAGAGATTCTTTCATACTGCATTCTAAACAGGGATCTTGGTTTCCTACTGGCAACATCCCAGCCGACTCTTCTTGGGAATCCAATGATGTTTGTGCACTCTTCTCCATTCCAGACTTTTTTAATCTGGGAAGGAATTTTCCAGATTCAAGCTCTGATTTTCCATAATAATGCCCTTCTTTTTCTGCATCTTCTTCCAGAGGTTTGAGATCTGCTTGCGGATCCTCAAATACATCTACTTGAGGAGGGACAGCAATACCTCCCTCATCTTTTTCTGACTCAAATTCTGACTCGCTTCCACCACCTGGAGAAAGTTCAGATGCAGAAATTGGGCGAAAATGAGTCCTTGGAGAAATCCGTATAGCCCTGTACTGCGTTCGATCAACACCACATATCCTGGGGTGTAAAACCTCGCTGTCTGAATCAGAGCACAGAATTGACTTAGGCTTAAAACTAGGGCTGAAAGATGCAATTCCTTCTGGCTCAAACGAACACTCTACATGAAGAACTTGTGAAAATGGATTGTTCAGGTCAAAGGAAGAGAATGAGTATTCAAGCCCTGGTTCTTCGACTTGAAAGTTACCACAAGCTCCCAGTAAGTCTTCATGGAAGATAAAAGAAAACCCCTTATTTAATCCATTATCTCCACTCTTAGATTGCTCGTTCTGCTCAAAGGATACAAACGGCCTCCATAATTGCCTATGGCCAGGGGCAAAGCTATTACCTGGAGTCATAAAAACATCTGTGCCAGCTATTGTCACCACATCGGAAGCTGCACACTGCAACAGGCTCCCCTTGGAGTGACTAGGTGGCACCACTGCCCATTCACCGTCATTGTTAAAAGTTTTGAGCTCCCCATACACACCACCAAGAATAAAGGAGTTTTCTTTATCCTGGTTAACATCCCAAGGTTTTGATGGTGTGGTATAGTCACCACCATCTACTTTTGATAAATCATTTGAGACAAAAGCTCTCTTCTCTACATTCTCCTTTTGACCTTCCCAAAGGTGATACTCTGATCTCTGCACTGCTTTATTGGGTTCCTGGAGGGTTTCAACTTTTGCTTCTGTATCCAAACAGCAGCAATAGTTATTTACATCAGCTGAAAACAATTCATCTTCTATTCCTTCTATTTCTACCATCGCTGCAGAATTTCTGTCTGTCATATTTGTCCAAATATCTTTAATAACCCCTGAGCTGTAGCCATCTCCATGTGGACTGCTTTCACTACACCCTTGTGTAGTTTCATAGTCTTTACTTTCTGCTTTTTGTTCTAGCTGAATACCACAGACAGATTCTAGCTTAGATTTCTTTTTGAAAATCAAAGTGGGCATTTCTCCTAAAGTTCTAGCTTGTTGCTGGCAGGTTTCTTCTGGCAAAAAATCTAGAATTTCTTCATCTACATAATTTGAAGATACTCTAGGAACTATGTAATTCATATCTTCAGCATTAAATTGTGTGGATTCTTCATATGGAATATTTAAAGTCTCATTGTCTGAACGTGTTTCTTCCGAGTGTGACCATGGACTACAGGTTCTTGTTGAAAGATTGGAACAGTGTTCATTTTCATCAAAGGCACTATTTTTGGTCCATATTAGCAATCTAGACTGTGTTTTCCCAAGAATATTAGCAGTGCTACTAGAATCTGCATTTTCATTTCCCAAGTTGAGTGTTTCAAAAGAAAATGGTAAAACAGAGTTACTGCATTGCACTTCAAACACTGAAAAACAAGAGTTTACACCAGACCCTTCATTAATATCTGAAAAGAGCTCTTGATTGCCAGCAAGCATGTGTGAATTAAGCATTGTGCTGTCTAGGATGGGGGAGAATCTGATCGGAGAATCTCCTCCAAAACTTTCCCCATCTGCATCACCAGAACTAGAAGATGAACAGCATTCCCAAAATTGAGCTAAATTACTAAGGTCTTGCAAGAACCACCCTTCAGCACCAACAGAGCTGGTCGAATCAGTCCATATTGCACTTTCCCCTTGCAACTCCATTCCATCTAACACTATGCAACATTCTGCCTCAAAATCAGTTTTTTCTTTACTCTTCTGTCGAATCATATTTAAAATCCGACTCTCCCCTTGCATCGTATCTGAGGCACCAGGATCCAACATGGATTGATCGATATCTACTTCATAGAAGTGTGTTAGTTCTGAAAGATGAACATCATCTAAATACTTGTCGTCCTCTGGTTGAGAACATATTGAGGTCCCAGCGAGGTCAATATCCTCATTTAGAACTGCAGGCATTTCTACAAAGTGACCATCGATGAAAGTACCTGCTGCGAGGTATGTTTTATGAATATTATTGTTGCTAATACAAAGACCATGCACTGATTCGGACAACTCTTCCACAGCCTCTGATGATACACCACATATATCTTCCCTGTTGCGGTACGTAGTCTCCAGCTTGCTTTTTCTGCTAAGAGGAACAAAGTACTCCGTGATCGGCTCAGTATACCACAAGGGCTCTTCTTTATATTCCTTTTCATTTCTGCTGTCTAAATACAAATCTTTTCCATCGCTACCGCCAGCTTCTTTTCTTCCAATTTCTTTTAATGGCCTTTTACCTCTTTTGCACAGTTGTTTGATGGACCCGCTGCTGCTGCTGCTGCTGCTTCCGCTGTGGACTTTTCTATCAGCCTTTTCCCCAGCTTTCACTGACAGCCTGCTTTGCCCATTGCGTCCTTTTTTGTTCCGAACCTCTCTTGTTTTGTGTCTTACTTTAATACACTTCATTGATGCCTTGTATTCACCTTGATTACCACTAGAACTTGAGCCAGCCTCACTGGATCCAGACGACCAGGAGCGGGGACGCATCTTTCCCTCAGACTTATGCCGGACTTGCTTTTTGTACAAAACAGGCTTCTCTTCAACAGTGTTGCTACTAAATTTGTTTTCTTTCTCGTTTTTACTTTTCTTCTGCTGGGCTCTTTCCTGTACAGTGGCAGACACTTTATTACTTCTGTCTTTAGTTACTTCACTTTCGCTATTGCAGTCTTTCGGAGAAGATGTATCTGTGCTAGTTGGTGGAACAGTGGATGAAGATGAGGAGCTAGAGTAAGAGCATACTTTGGATTTATTCCATACAGTCATAATTTCCTGCAGGCAAACTGGCTTTTCAGAAAGAGGAGGAAATGCTTCATAGTACCTGAAAGCAAAACAAAAGGGACATTCGGATCGTAGAGCTTCAGATAGGCATTAACATTAGAAAGTATTACTAAAAGCACATCAAAACAATCTAATTGCCAAAAAATCTATTTTGTTCTACATACGCACATGCCACTCATTCCACTATCTGAATGATATCAAAGGGGAAATTAAGATAAGCTTTAAAAGTGCTTATTTTAATACATGCTTAGAAATGTACTGCCTACAAGTAAAACAATTCCCTTTTCAGAAACTACTAAATGTCAATGGAGAGAGAAACTGTGGATGCTTACAACAGTGAAGGCCTGTCTCCAGGTTTATTACATAATGTAGCAATTCACTACAGTCTTCTTAAACATGTTTGATTTAAATAATAGATGAGGAAGTCCCAAATTTCAGTTGGTTAAGTCCTGAATTTCAGTTTTTAAAATTCTCCTTTATGAAATGAGACACTATCTGTTAAGTTCTACATAGTTTGATCATATAGTTATTAAGAGAAAGGTATTTTAAAAAAAGATTAGTTCTTGAGCAGTTTAATATGCTTAACAGCTTTATGCAACAGAGACAAGATTAAAATATGGGTTTCTGCAAAGTTTAAACTGGTATGTGTTTGACAGTAGAGAGATTTATATTGAGCCACATACATTTCAATGAAAACCTATTAAAAACTTCTAGAAGTCAGTTAAGTGAAATGCACATTAGCACAATCAGTTCCCTGAAGAAGTATCATGTGTTTAGTAACAATTCTACAAGACTGTTGTTACTAAAGGTCATTATTAAGAGATACAGAAGCAGCTGTATCTCCAAGAGAGGTCAATGATAAAACTCCTGAATACTCCAGTAACACTGGACCCAGGTACTTGGTAACTACGAGATTACTTCGGTTATCAAGAGTTAAAAGGCTACAAAAGGGTTTGTTTGCCATTTCTGCAACAGAGACAGCAAGTTCTGAATCCAGGAAACAGATTCTCTCCCTGCAAGTCTAACATGTCCATTCATGCTGCTTTAAAGGCTTTTAATTTGTCTGACTGACTTAGTCTTAAGGAAACTGAAATACAGCATGGTTTGTGTTCTGCATATAGTCAAACAAAAGCAGTCAGGACTTTGACAGAAATTAAACTAGCCCATGGTACTAAGTGCAAGAGGGCAGGAAAAAAAAATATTACTTATCCCCAAAACTCCAGATTCCCCACTAAGTTAACTTTACTGTGTTAAAATATGGGAGTAAAAGGGGAAAAGAGAAAAGCACCTCAGATAAAAATAAGGAAAAAAAAATGCATACATTTCTACTTGATCCTTTGGTGTGGGAGATAAATCAGCCTCAGGAGTCAAAGAGCCTTCTAATTTCTTGTGAATCTTCTCCTCTGTTATGGAAGAAAATTCCAATTGCTTAACAGAAAGATTCAAAAAGCCAGTGTATTTTATAGCAGTATTTAACAAAAAGCACCAGGATGTACACCTGTAATGGTAGTAAAATTTTCATAAAATACTATAAATAACATAAATAAATTCCAAGTTACCACCCAGGATTTCCCAGTTGTCTTGTTAAGACCTGCAAATGTAACCCAGCATGACTGGCCAGCAGCTGCATGCAACCTCATGGCTAGCAATGCCCTCCCTAGGAGCCTTCCTACTGAATTTCTAGTTGTTTCCTATCCAAGTCCTTACCTCATTCTTTCATTGCTAGATACCAAAAGTGTTTTAACAATTCAACTATTTGACTATGTATTTTTATAATTGGTCACATCTAACTTCTCATGTATTTCATTGAAAGGAAATATCCCTGCAGTAGTTGTGGACGTAAAGGCATATTTCCTGTGTGAGAAATGACTCTAAAGATTCTTATTATTCATATTAAAACCTCTAAAAATGTATATATATATATAAAATGCTGTGAGACATACTAGGGTTTTTTTTGATTACTTTTTTTTTTTTTTAAAGAAGCGCTCAGCATCACCTTGGCTCAGGAAGAAACTCTCACATCACAGCACTATGAAATACTAAGAGCTGACCAGTGATTACTGTTCAAAAACAGAAAAAGGGAATTGAAATAGCTAAAACCATGCTCGAAGCAGGTAAATGTTTACTCCTTATTTACAGCTATTTATCCTGCACAATAAGCTATTAATTTTACTCCAAGTGTCCAAGGCTGCTGCTATGTGTTTGAGCAAGCACATGCAATGAACTTTCCCTAGAGACACCACAATTTTACGTTATGTTCCCTGCCCTAACTTAACAACATGAAGGCCCCACTACCATTCCCCTAAAGCCCAGAAATTTTAAGTGCACCTCTCTGTGATGGCTACTTGGATGCTGCTCACAGGACTACTTAGTACATAACTATTTTGAGGCAAGTCTACTCTTTGCAGGTATCCATACATAAAAGGGACAAAATCAAGCCTACTTTATTTTCATTACTTTTAGTGGGGAGGGGGATGCTGAATTTGGGATGTTTACTAAAAAAGCAGGCATAGTGGATACAGGCAGTTACAGGGTTTCATGAGGAAAACTCCATTTGTGACTGGCTATTTCTCAGGTAAACAAAGCACAACCACACACACACACTTAAACTATTTGAACAAAATTATTCAAATGCATTTAAGATTGAATGGCCTGTACTAAAAGCTACCGAAATAACAGCCTCGCCCCCTACTCCCAAGTCTCAGAATGTTGCACAGTTGATAAATACAACACATGGCCTCAAAGGTTGAACATTTTTTTCCTCACCTTGCTTACTCTGAAGGTCTTTCAGTTTGGAGCAAAGCTCCTCCACTAATGTTTCAATCCCAGAGCTCTGCACAACAAACCCACAGAAGAGAAAAAAAGAAAAAAGAAAATACAACTTACTAAAAACAATATTCATTTTACAGAAATATATCAACACAGTAAACATATCTTAGCCGAAACATATTTTTCTTTTTGCATGGTAACGAAAGATCAAAAAAAATTATTACTGGGTATAAATCCATCCCTATAAATACATTGGAGGTCAAAATGATTCCATGAAACATGAAGATAGACAGAGAGGTTTCACACTACAAGTCACATTGTTGCACTCTGGGATACTCAAGGTTTTGCAAACACTGCTGTCACCGACGATTTAGCCAGGAGTCTCAGGATAAAAGGTCAATCACCCACTGATCACTATGACCCATTTCAAAAAGCTAAGCACAATTTATACCTGTGGGAAAAGGATTGTTAAAAGGACGCAGAAAATCAGGCATGAAGGTGGAAAGGAGAACAGAAGGGAGATATGCATGCCTAGGCAGCAGAGAGGGATAGGAAATGCTTCCACAGGATCTCTATGCAAAACTCATCCCATAGTTTTGCCAGTTTACAATGCTCACATATTTTTTCTTTTTAAACATCGTGCTGTTAGCTTGGGAGAGCAGAGGGGGGGAAAAAAAGGCACCTTCTTCATCTTCCCTATAAGCCTCTATTCTCCTCCTTTATTCCTCTACATAAATACTGAAATACTGAAAATAAGCACGTAGACAAAACAGTCCAATATATTTAGTACCCATCGGGTAAAACCCCATGCTACGCCAATGGAATAAAAGTTGAATTCCAGTTAGTGAAATACTAAACACCAACCTACAGCCTGAAATGGCCATTCCTGTTGGAAGGAAAACTAGGTGAGGTGGGTACTGTGCACGTATTTGTGTTCTCATTAATTCCACACTCATGAATCACACCTGGAGATTGCAGTTCACGCTCTCTGTGACTGCAAACAGAGCTGGAATCACAGCTAAATTCAACAATCCAAAACTGTGAGGAGGATACACATCACCATACAGCCAGGAGTGGGAATGAGGGAGAACCATGCAGCTTCTTGTATCCTGTGCACAGTTTCCTCAGTGTCAACTCCATCATCACTGGAACTCCAGTTCCAATCATGCTTGGAGAAACTTCAACAAACCCCCTAAAAAATTATCTCCCCTTCTGAATTTAGCACTATCTTGTGTGCATATAGTTTGGAACATGTATTCTCTCCAAAAGTAACATCGATCAAATATCCAGCTACAGAAATGCATAAAAAAAAGTTTGATTTGCTGTGTCACCATGGTGGTAAAAAGATTTCACTTTTCCAACATCTAAGAGTTTCTCCTGTCTCCTAATTACTGGCCAGAAATTGCTGTGAAATGTGAATATATGTTGCTAAAGCACAAGAAAACATCATGTAAAAGAGAACACTAACTTATACCATGAAACTAGCTTGTTTAATTCACTGTCAGAAACACACACTTGAAAAATCATACACTGAAGCAATGACTTATATGCTAACTTCAAAAGTTTAATTATTTGCAGCCAAGTGAGAAAGAAAGCAATTTTCTATTCCTAACTGCACTGCTGCACTGAAGTGCTAAATATAAACCTTTATGCCACATACTTAACTGAGGATGACTTAGCAATATCAAACTTCAGAAGGCATCTTCTACATCAGGAAATTAACCAACATAAATTAAATTGCTTAGAAAGAACCAAGCAGGACAGTGATATGGATGAAGCTACGTAGTTGTAATAATTTGTCACTTTATGCCTATATCACTCCTGACTCCCCCCTCCTCCCCGCAAAAGGTCAACAGAGGAGGAGCTGGCCTTGGTTTTCCTGAGCTCCCCGAACTGTCCAATCGAACAGACACCTGTAGCAAACACTCTAAAGAACACAGATTCTCTTCCTTACATTAATTATAACATCTAGCAAAAAAAATGCCCCAAACCAGCGACAATATGCTCACCATTACACCGAAGAAGTGAAAACTTTTGGAAACAAACGCTTCATTTCCTCCTGTACCATGAAACTAATACCGGAGTCAGCTGACGCGGTGCTCGCTGTCCTGCACTGCGCTGAAGGAGACAGCGCCTGCTTTAAAAGAGGGGGGTGGGAACCCACTGTGCTGAACACCCAGTATCTGCAGACCCCTTGCTCAAGTTCCTATTGCAGGATATAAAAACAAGCTGCACACTTAATGCAACCAATGCCACGGCAATGATTTCATATATGACAGTGGTGTTCTTGGAAAATGAGATTTACTTGCTGTATTTTTTTATTGTTTAAGTTAAAGCATTGTGGCTGTAACAACCCCACTGCCAGAAAGCAAGACATTCCAGGCAATGGCTTGGTTCAATAGGACACAATTAGTTAACAAAACTAGATCTGCTTGAAGTACTTTGCTTACGTTCAGGCTTGAAGACAGTCCCCAAACAGTACAAATACTGGAGTACCTTAAAAACATATTTCAATATGGAAGTCTTAGTGCCCAATTACAATTGCTTTTGTAATTCCATCACAAAAGGCTTAAATATCACAATCGTCTGTCCCAGAATTCTACTAACCTGTTTCTTTCATTCAAACTACAAAGAGCAGCACATCATTTTGTAACTCATATTTTTCATTCTGCATAACAATATTTCCTGCACACCAAACATATTTCATTCTGTTCTACCGTTTTCAACATATTTCTCTTTCCTTTCCCTGCCTTAACGTACACCAAGTTCCACCAAAAGTTTTTCTTTTTGGCTTTTCATCAGCTGGCTGAAGCAAGGGAAGGATTACATAAAGGATAGGTGTTATGTTACTGGCACAGGAGTGACTGCGCTTACAGATAAATTAAGCGTCTGAACTCACCCAGCATGAACAAGAACAGTCAATCTGACTGCTGGAGTTACAGGGCTCCAATAGCCAGTGTCTTCCTCACTGACCAACATGACTCTATTCAGAGCCAAATTAATGCACTTCTGCATATTGAAGAATGAGACCAACTGACAAAAAAACCCAAAACCAGCAAAGTTCACAAAAATGTTTGTTGGGTTTGAGTTTTTTGGGGTTAGGATTGGGTTAGGATTTTCTTATTAACATACAAACACACACACACACACACACACACACACACACACACACATATATATATATGATGTCAAATATTAAATCAAAGATCTTTTGGATATGCTGCACTCTGGAAGTAGAGCAGTGAGAGATGACAAGTGGTAACTCATTAGCCTAAAGCAATCCAACTGCTTTCGTATGTACATTCACACCTCTGTATGCGACAGAGCTGTAGAAAATGTTCCCAGAAGGTATTAAATCTATAGGCATAGTTACTTCTAAAATATTTTTATAAATTTAAAGTATTCAGTTAAATTGTGAACCTTGGAAAAACTCAAGATTATGTACAACAAATTAAAATCCACTAAAAACTGTTGCCTATGTTAACAGGGAGCATCGGCTTCTGTGTGCTGAGAGTTCTGAGTAAGAAGTTGTGAAGCATCAGATCCTCTCAGGTTCGTGACACATCACTTCAATTCTTGTTCATATTCATCTCTGCTAGCAGGTTAGTTCTGCATGTTGCAAACAAACACTGCCCAGTCACTGTCCAGGAAATTTAACAGTTTTTTTCTGAATCTGATCACAAATAGCACCACTATTATTTCACATAGTTATACTATGGAACTGAGGATAGCAAAATTTGTCATTTTCACTAAGCTTTCACCTCTTCCCATCACCCAGTAATGAGATCTAGTTACTGGCCCCATACTTTCATCCAAAAAATGCTATGCAAATATATATTGTGTCCTGAAGATCTGCATATATGTAATAGCTAAAAATTCTGGACCAAAAAAAAGGGAAACAAAATTCTGATAACCTGTGCTTAGAAGGAGATTCCCACATCTCATGTACCCTGAATATATACACAGAAGCTGAAAAATTCCATCAGATTGTACAACTCAAAGGGCAGTGGGGTTTGGTTTCTCACTTCTAGTCTAACATAAGTTAATAGCTTCCTCCAAAAGCATTGAGCTGTGCAATGTAAATATTTACTAAGTATGTCTTGTCACTTCAAGCTCCTAAGGTATGGAAAAAGGTCCTTGCTTCCCTTTAAGCTCTTTGAAAAGCAAAAACGTTACACTTCATTTTATTTGAACACTTAAGATAATCACTCGTTTGCTTTTCAGGTTTTGAGAGCTTTCTAGCTTATACTTTCAAAACAAATCCTCATTTCCCTTTCCCAAACATACAGAATTGTTTAGGTTGCAAAGGACCTCTGGAGATCCAAAGCCCTACTGACGCAGGATAACCCAGAGCAGAATACTGACACTGCTTTCACAGAATACAAGTTCAGACAGTCTAGAAATTAAAGTAAATCAATATATTAATAGTTTCAAATCATTCATTTAATAGGTCATAGGACTCCCCAGAGGAGATGGTTCTCTGACTGTACCAGGACTGTTTTCTTGGCGTGTGGCCTGTCACCAAGTGCAGGATTAGGTAGCTGTTCTATATGAATCAGCTGTTAAGCCACGTGAACTGAATAAGGCACAAAATGTGATTCACTGCAACCACACATCTATTTCTATATTTTGTAGGATGATGAGAACTAGATAAAAGTCTAAGTTTTCATTTTTTTACATTCTGACACAGTATAATTCATCTCATTACAAGTACTCTCACAAAAGGTGCTCAAGAAAGACTAAAGGAGGACTCAAAACAAAATAAATCTCAGCCCAAGATCACCACTATGTGAATAAATGAATAAATAAATAAATCCACCAGAAGAGCAGCCTTCCTGGGGTGTCCAGTCCAGGTGGAGTTCAAAAGAATAAAATCAGAGTCCAGTTTGTAAAATGGGATTTTCCTCCATCGTAATAAGGGGGATAACGCTAAGAAACATTTAAGAGTATATACTTGTGCAACCTTTTTGACCCTTTAGCAGTGAGAACACAATTAAATCTTTATCTTTTCACTTGAATACATTATGATTTACAACAAAGATGTTAAACCAGTCAGAAAAATAAGTTCTATTTATTAACTTCTCTTTTGGGACTCATGAATACTTGATGCAAGTAATCTTCAATAAATGTGTGACTTTAGAATATCTATTTCCAAGTAAACTGACTTAATATCACAAAAATCAAAGCAATCTCAAGAAATACAGGAGCAATAGCTCTCCAGCAAGGAAATAAAATTACTTGCTTGCAACTCTCTTAGTCCTGTCTTCTGTATTAAAACAGCATTAGGAAAGGTAAATTACATATCTAGCACATAAGTAGGATCAGGCTCAGATTTTCAGAGCTGTAATTCAGCACTTCAAGTAACACCTTCTAAGAGAGACAGATAATAAATAGCATATTATTTACTAATTCTAGATAAAAGAGATCAACTGCCAGCTCAAATTAACTTCAAATGAACATGCTATCCCTAAAAGTAGGTTACTAGAGCAGCTAATCTGACTTCTGTTATTTAACTTAATTCTGGTGGCTCCCTCCCACAGCAGGCTACATTGAAATAAAAGTTATTCCCCCAAGAAATGCTAATTCCTCATTATAAACTATTCTTCTTGACTATTATTCATTGCTTATAAACAAACATGCTGACTTCAAAGCCACAAACGACTTACTACCCTTGTAAGCAGTGCTGCTGTGAGATTTCCCTTAATCACAGCACCTCAGCCTGCAGATGCTGAAATATTCTCATCTGTATGATCAATGAAACAGGAGTAACTTTTAAAGTGTTTTCCCACCAATTATGCAAGTGCTCTTTTCTGCACCAAAGGAAATGGAGAAAGGACACTTGAATTTTCCTCAGTAGGTATCTGCCAGATTTGTTCAAGTTTGCTTGTGTGTATGACAAGAATTCATAATAGACCACAATTCAAAATCTTGGTGAAAATCATTTTTCCACATTAAGGTAAATGATAATCTAATGACACTGCTGTGTGACGGAACACAAGGCATTATGCAGGAGAGCTCTGTAACAGACTCCTCCAGCATTTTCATGGCCACACTTGTGTACCTGAAGGACTCTGCTGCCTCCTCCCCCCATGAGGTGCATATGCCAAACTCTCCTTCTGCCCCAGACTTACCAGAGAAGCTGCTGCAAGGGGATCGTTGCCTTGCCCTACTTTGCTCCCCTTATCATTGGGAGTACATACAAGGTGAAATAATTTTCAGTCACACCGAACACATACTTTTAGCCTCCAAAATAGTAGTCTATACTGTGTGAAATACTTAAACAATGTTATGAACCAGCTTTTGTGTAGACTAAGCTCCTACAAAGAACTTCTCCAGTTCAACAAACACCTTTCCTGTTTCAAGAAAACACATAAAAATTTGGAATAATTAAAACTTTTGTCAACTTCCACTGAAGTTACTATTATGGTTGGTGTAGCAGCTTCAGTAATGTGACAAATCAGATATGTGGTACTATGAATGTCTGCTTAAATGCCAAAGTCATAAGGAAAAAAGAACTGATTTATTGTAATTAATTTATTCTGTGATGGTTACCCTGGCAAGACAAATACACTTAAACTTCTTATGTGGTATCTGAAGTTATTTTTAAAATCCTTTCCTAAATAACGCCGTGTGTTCTAGAAACAGCTAGTATATCTCTTTGCAGAAGCCCAGCTGGATACAACCCAAAAGAAAGATCATATTCACTGGTTTTGTAAAGTGTTTTGGCACTTCTTGGAAAATGACTGAACAATCATCCTAAGACACACACAAATGCTTACACTGAGCTAGTCAGGATATATGCTTCAAGAAGCATTATGGCTATTTTGGAACCTTAACTTCATTTTTTCAAAGTTCTCAACATGCTCTTCACCTTCCAGATTTGTTAAAGTGGCTTTTATGCAACTTGTTCTTATGCTGTCCTGTATCTTTACGTTAACACTCTTGTTCATGTCACTTCTGGTTATATGAAAATGTGCAAGTTAAAGCACTTAATAAACCATTTAATGTTTACTCTCTGATTCCCTGGTAACCCAGTGTAGTGGTCATGTGTATTACCCAACTAATACCAGCTTACATGAGAGAAGCAGAGAATAGCAGAAACAAATCAGTGATTAAAATGAATTCCAAGCTCTCTCGTTAATGTGGCATCCTACCCCTGCGCTACAGACTCCACAAGTCCTTTCTCCTCAGTTCTCGCACATCACAATTGCGAAGTGCAAGGCAGATTCTGCAACAGTGCCTTGGTCTACCTGGCACACAGACACCATAATCATAATTGATTCATTAGGCCTGATTAGGAGATCATTTCTTCAAATAAGGTTTACAGACAGAACTATAGTAAGTGCATGGATGCCCCATCCCTGGAAGTGTTCCAGGCCAGGCTGGATGAGACTCTGAGCAACCCGGTCTAGAAGAAGGTGTCCTTGCCCACGGCAGGGGGTTGGAATGAGATGATCTTCAAGGTCCCTTCCAACCCAAACTGTTCTAGGATTCTGCACTTCGAGTAAGAAAGGTAACAAATGCTGAGAAAATTTCAAAAATACTCTTGTTTAAGACACATCTCAAGTGTCTACTGAAAGCAAGGCACATTTGAGAATAAGATTGCCATGCAAAATTTTTAAGACAGCTGTTCACTAGAGCCACATTTGTTCCTCTATGTGCTCCCATATGATAACACAAGTTTCAAAAGTTATACTCCCCCTTCATAATTCAAAGTAAGCAAAGCCAATGCTCTATTGCTGTAAGCCTGCACACATCTGACTACATTTAAAAGAAACCACTGTTAAGAAGTTTCCCCAATTATGTTACCACGTTACCCCCAATTTCTTAGAACAGTGGGATGGAAGGCACTGTGTGTTCTTTAGTTATCTTTCAAAATTCATTATGGAATCTATCAACTAAGACTAACTCTCACTTTGTCATGTACATGGTTTCATGTGACAGCAGATTTTGAGAGCTTGGTTAGTTCAGAAATGGACCGCATTGCCTGAAGCCCATTCTGACATGCCTTGGGAGATGAGCAGTGTTAAGACAGTAGGAATGTTTCAGGATGTGCTGTGGAACAGCTTAGGTGAGGCAGCCATCTACACTCCAAGAAGGAAAGAGTTTCACCATTGCAAAAAGTAAGAGCCACAGGAAGTTGTTTCTTTTGCTCCTCCTTAAAACGCCCCCATACATTTCAGCAGGACACAGCAACTGCTTTACCTGAAACTCTGGCACCATCTCGGGGTGCAGCCTCACTAACACCTGTTCAGTGAATCGACTGTGTCCTCTAAGAACGCAACAGCACAGCTCAAGGCCCGCTCTCTCAACTAAGCAAAGCGAATTTTAGCAGAAAACCAGCCACGTAAAAGCTAATTAAGCTGGGATTTATGACCAGTGGACAGGCACGTAAGTAATTTCAGAATTATTACTAGGAATTACACCTACTGAGAAGTCTTACACATACCAGTTTCAACATGTAACCTCTAACTCCAATCTTGCTCAAAGTATCCACCTTGCAAAAAATAACACAGGTGAGTTTCTAAACTCTTACTTTTTTAGTAAATTTATGAGTCTCAAAGACACTGCTTTCTGTCTTGCTACTGACAAGTTTCATGATTTGAATCCAAAATAATTAAAACTTTCAGAATTAGGAGGGTTAAAGAAAAAAAATAAAACCCCAAAAAACCCAACATCTCAAACTTGAACAAACTCAACTCAGTTTTAGGTGCACCAGACAGGAATAGAAAAAAAAACACCACCAACAACAACAAAACTAACCAAAAAAGTTAATTAATGTTGACAGATCAACTGATTTGACTTAAAATTCGAGGCAGTAATCTCAGGGTAAAATTTCTTAAATTCCTCAAAGGACTTTTATATAAATATTCCCCACGCCTAAACTTTTTTTTTATTTTTTTTTTACCCAACATTTCATTAGAATGGATATCCCTCCTTTAGCAGTTAATTGCAAACTAACATTTTAAAATTTCTTCTACACTTCAGCAGGATAAAAAGTAAGATCAAGTTCTCTACTCAAGGTCAATATTAATAATCTTTGTAAAAATTCGAGCAATTCTTCAGCACATATCTAAACTGCTATATATACTCCATTCAAGTGTTTCGGAAAAAATAAAACTCCAGAACTGCAGAAAGAATAGCAATTAATTACTACATTAAAGTACTTGTCTTAAAAGTTCTTCTCACCATCATTCTGTCTTCATTTTCTGGCAAGTTGCAATGCACTTACAGTTCTCCTGCTGCTGACTGCGTCGAGAGCATCTGCAGCCGAGGATTCATTCATACCAATAGACACAATTTGAGACACCAAAATGCTTGTCACACAAAAAATACTGTCCTCAGAACATACACACATACACTAACAATTTGCATTCTTACATAGGCCAAATAGTATCTGTCGAAGTCCGGCCTCCTCTCACAAAAGCACTTAGTCCACAGCGTGCTTTGCCATTGCCAGACACAGCGAGGCACAGCAGCTTCTCTGACTTGTTACATCACATGACTTCGGAAATGTTTTCAAAACAAACACCAACTTATGGCTTCTGGAAGCCAAATGTTTGTTTTCTGCAGCATAAAGTTATAACAAGAACCTTGGATTTCTGTCTCAGACTAGCGTTTTACAGTATTACCTCTTTTTAATAAGAGGAAAAACTGAATTCAAGCAAAACTAAGCTCCCAAATGCAGTACACCCTAAGAACGAATACTGTGCAAATGAAAATCCACACGGCAAGATTTCAAAATATTTGTTTCAACCATTAAACCAAAGTCTGACAAAACAGTGCTTACTGATATGAAGCCAATTTTCATCTAATCTATTTTATGACTTCCTCTCTCCATCAAGCATCTTTTTGAAGCGATCACTCAATTTTAAGGCCTTTGATTACTGGTAAGGAGAGGAGGGCAGACTGTCTGCAATTTCTCAGCACATTACTGGCTTAAATAATTAAATACAAATCCCAAAATTACATTACCCAGATCCCTGTAATTTCCTATGAGAGTTAGAAAAGTTATTATTGACCTTCATTACCTTTTCATCCTCTGCTTACTTTTCCCTCTAAAACATCAGGCTGCGGAATCCTAAAGTCTTCATTGAATTATCTATTTTGCCTTTTTTCTGTTTGCTTGTTTGTGTGCATATATATTCTGTCTACAGACACACAGGGTAAACATTTAATAATTTCACTTAAATAAAATTTTATTTAAATATATTTAAGTTGAACTACATGAAAACCTTTTTCAATTACTCCCAGTAATGGGGCTACCTCAATATTGCCCACTTTGCTCCAATGCTAGGGTTGAAAGAAGAGGTTAGGCTGGAAGAGCAAGTGTTCCAGGCCCAGGTGAGCATACTGGTATTTCCATATGCAGCTACTTTGAAAAAAAGGATCACAGAAGGACAGCAAAACTATAAGCAAGTTCCAGAACTGCCCATGTAGACAATTACCAGACCACTTGCAAAAGGAGAATATCCTAATGAACACACCTACCGCATGTGACAACAAAAACCTCTAGAGGTAAAAATTTGCAGATGATTCAGAAAACTATTTTAAAAAAATCAAGTGGCACTGGGAAGAAAGTAATTTTCAAACAACTTTGATAAACACTCCTCACACACCACTAATTAACAATTTCAACTAGAGCTCACACAGTATTTTTATCTTTTTGTAGAGATGAAATCATGAACATTGCATGGAGCAGCTTGAATGCCTCAGCAGAAATAGTATTTTAACATTATGTTTCACAGTCCAAACTGTACTGATTAGTCTCACCAGTTCAGTACACAAACTTAAATACAAAAACATGACAACATGAGAAATGTGTTTGAAAAAGCAAAAATAAAAGATACCTTACAGGTTACTTAAAGTATCACTAGTATCAAAGCAAGATCACCCTCTCCCCCAACTTTAGGGGAAAAAATAAATGTATATTTCTCTCATGAAATGCATGTGTGAAACTACCTACAGAACAGCTGTAAGTAACAACTTTTTTTAAAGGTTCAATTCTGTGTTTGAAAATACATTAAAAAATTATGACCTGCAAGTTTATAAATGACAACAAATGTGCCAGCCTAATTGCCTGAGCATGCAATAGAAGTCAAAATAGCTCTGAAATAACACAGGTCTACAGGATGCAGGTTACAGGTTAATGTTGAACTCTAAAATTCTGACAAGGTGACAGAGTCCAAGGTGGAAGTTACTTATTCACCCTTTCAGATCATGCATAGTTTTATTCTTTCAAAAGTCCAGTTGAATGGTTTCTTCCCTTCTTCTTCTGTTTTAGGTTATCAGTAAATTCACCTCCTTTCTTTTTCTCTGTGACTAGATTTCTCTATATTAGCTGTAAGTGATGCTCCTTGATTTTCAGCTATGGGGAGGAAGATGCATAGTAATTTCTAAGGCTAAAAATCAATCATCAGTATCCCTGCGGTCTCCATATGAGACCTACTTTTTGTTGTTCATAAAATGAGTACACTAAGACAGTCGCATCCTCAAGAAAGACATTATTTCTCACAATTATTTCTTCACATTTGCTTCATATTTAAATTAACTTTCACAGTAGTCACACTGCTTACCTCAGTATTCTGGAACTATGAGAGCAGAGCAAATACCAACAAACCTATACTTTGTCACTTTCTTAGGATAATAAATAATGGGAAAATGGGATTTCAGAAATCTCCCAATTAGTCAATTAGGAACTGAGCAAATACTCAAGTAGCTTCACAAACAGTAAGCCAGTACAGGACACCAATACTGGCGAAGGAGGTGGGAAAAACTAAATCATCCCCACTTCCCTGACTATTCTTGGCCACATAATTCTGCAGCCTTGCTGGTACAAGTGTCTGTGCCACAAATCTGACCAGGAAACCTCTCTGGGTTAACACTTCCTCCACCCCAACCAAGTTAATCTCAGCAAACTGGTTCACTTTCCCAATCCAGTTCTCCACATAACCCACCCAAATGCTTGTGCAAGCACAAACTATGACTAGGAGGGTGGATGGAGCAGTAACACAGCCCGGCCCCATAGGCGGGGGAGTTTCTTCCTATAGTAGGGACAGATCAGAATACTTGACTAAAACGCAGACAATTCTCATTTTTGCTGAGAAATCTCCCTGGAGAGCTTTTTTTGACCTGTGCTACAGATTATTTTTATTTTTTAAACATTTCCTTCAACAGTCCTTTGTCCAGTTTTCCATTGAGCTCCATAGTTATCTGCTGCCTCTGCTACCTTCCCTCAATCTGTTGCCTTCAACTCTTCTCACCCTCTCCAGTCAGTGCACTTCAACTCCACTTCCACTCACTCCTGTAACTCAGGAAGTGAACATTTGCTGCTGTATGTGCTCTTTTCCTTAGCAATTCTGGATTACACATGGAGCACACACAAAGCAAGATGGCTTTCTGCCCACATATTCCAGTCCTTTCTATTCACACACAACACAAGCCAATTTAGAATTTCAGGAATTACCGTTAATGCAAAGTTTTGTGGTAATTTCAACACAAACCAGTGCATTGCAACTGTGCCTGATAGGAACAGGCAAGGGCTTACAGAAAGGAAAGCAGGACACTACATAGTACAGAATCTTTTGTGAAATCATGCTGCCATACTCAGATTTTGTAATTTCCTGAAGAAAAAGAAAGAATTCTTGTAGAACTCTAGGTGAACTTGCATTTTAAGAAGGCACAAATTAAAAGATAAGCATCACAAGCTAAACATATCGAACACAAAGAAAGACATAAAGCCCCAAGAATCTATTAAATGGTCCAAACTTACTTCATCAGAAGCAGAGCGAAGACACTGGACAGCAGCCTGTTTTTTCATTTCCTCTAGTGTTAGATCAGAGCACTTCTTCTTACTCTTTCCCCATTTCTTGTAAGCTCCCTTTTCCCAGCCCAGGAAGATGTCATTCTCCTAAAATCAAAATAAAGAAATTACATTATTTAAAATACATTAATATATCAGAATTACAGCAGAACAGGACTACAAATAACATACTGTTCAAAATAAAGACAACCCTTTTCTATCTGCTAAAAACTACTTTTTGCCCAATTAAAGATTAGTTTGATTACATGAAACTTGTGCTTACTATTCAGAAAAGCACATGTGCTTTTCACAGGACATGGAGGCTACTCACTTCACTGCAATATTTTCCAGTTGTAAAGCACATTCAAAAAGGTAATTTTATGGCCAACTTATGGTTGAATGTATTCCTGTAATTTACACAAAATAGGTTAGAGAGTTTCACTGATCTCTGAAATAATAAGGATGAAAAGCAAGTAATTCAGAATTAGAATCAAACTTAAGAGAAAGTTAACCAAGCCAAAAGTAGAAAATGCAATGTTAGATCCCAAAGCTTTCAACTCAGTCTCACAATGAACGTTGTTATGGCCAGAGAAAGCAGTGCCTGTCATAAAATAACCCTGAACTAATTTCAGAAAAAAATTCAGACACTGGGGGCTGGGGGTGAGTGGGTACAGTTGGCTTCTCACTCATGTAAGAACAACGAAATCAAAGCAGAATTCTATTGTATTTTATGCAATCATCTGAAGATACGTAGCATCCATTTTATAGGGCTTCTTAGAATTTACGGAATTAATTATCAGACTTGCTTATTCTTCACTTCCTGTTCATGTATATTTACATGATTTCCCACATTCATCTCATGAAAGAAGTCTTTTGGCTACCAGGAAAAATCATTATTTAGCATCTTATAATGGATGCTCATCTAAATCATCTTCTTCAGAGAGATCTGCAAACACCTGAAGCTTCTCAGCCTACCTGTTTCAACTCCTTCAACATATCTGCTACTGCTTCTAAAGAAATCCAGGCTAAGGCCCACTCTCATTTAAAAGAACTTCTAATTCCCAGTGGTTTCAAAACAAAGTAAAAACAAGTTGTCGGTGAAACTGACTGAAAAAACAGGTTGAAACTAATCGCCTCTTTGCAATCAAGGAAAAATATGGCGGCAAAAAGGAGCAGAGAGATCAAATATCTTCACAAGCAGCCACTGAAGGGCCGCCATTTGTGACTTTATGTGATAGAGTCCTCCATGAAGGAGTAGAACAATTTGTTGCATTTACTTCTTCAAGTCTTATTTGAGCATCAAAAATGGAGAATTGAACTTAGTGCTGAAAGAACAAAAAGCAACCAGTCACTGTTTTCCCTTGTACCTGTGCAAGGTGCCAGCGATTCATTTAAAACAAGAAATCTGAACTGGCTTCTGTTCTGTTATTAGAAAGACTAACAGAAAGAAATAATATTTTAAAAAAGTAAGAAAAACAAAATTATCAGAAATTAAGTTCAATAGAGTATGCATATCTACATTTCATTTCTTAAAAAGAAATTTCAAAGTCTTTTCCAAAACTGTAGTTTATCTATATAGACAAAGAGGCTGAAGAGCACTCTTAACTCCTCCCAATATTCATGTGAAAGCAAATGAACTGATGAGAACCACCTATTCCCCACCAGCTCCCAAAGCTTGTCTTGTTCATCCAAATGAGCGCAACTGCAAATGAACAAATACAGGCCTTTTTGGAATACACTACTCAAAATGAAAATCCAGGCAAACCAGCAAAAGTGTGCAAGTAACTTAAATCATTCGGGTTCTAAGCAGAAAGTTCATTAAGGCAACGTCTACAGCAGGAAAACATTTCCAAAATGCTATAAATTAAAGTACTTTGTTTTCTCTATGCCAAAAAAGCTTTGCTTTGTACTGGCACTTTACAGCTCGCCTCTGCAGAGCAGCTTTACAAGCTGTCAGGCAGCAGAGTAGCAAGGACCTTCATGCTTACAGAAATTTATGTCAGACACCCTAGAGAGTGCATTTGTACACCTGTAAGACAGAGTGGAACTCTGCTTTTATCATAATTAAATAATAAAATAAAAAAAGAGAGAGAGAAAGAATCCAGTAGTTTCAAATAGTTGAAATTAACCTCTTGACTTTTTTCCCTTTCTTCCCCCCCCCCACCCTCTATTTGTCTCCAGTGGTCAGGAGCCCATCAGCAGGTTTTTCCTAAGACTGAAAAATACTAAGTCCATGACAAATAGGCAAGAAGGTAGTTCAACAAAACATTCTGTATGCATGAAAGCAAGTAAACTAGTTCTCCCACGTGGAAAGAATCACTAAGGAATTCTGCTCTCTTCACCTCCTACATGCCTTCATTTGCCTTGTTTCCTCACAGAACTAGGGATCATAAGATAACGCTCATTTTAATGCAAGGGCTCCACCATAACTTTGAATTTTCACAATTCTGTTCAGTGGTCACTGGACGTTTCACAAAAGCAATGCTACTCCAAAATCACAGATTTAAAGAGTGTGCATACACACAGAAGAAAAAATAAAATTTGGCTTACAAAATTCTAACATTTAAACCAGACCACCACTACCTTAATTTTTAACAGGCACCCACCCAATATTAAATAAATATCAACTGAAAGCAAATGCCTTCTGGGTATTGAAAACAACCAAGTTTTTGAGTGTGTAATTTCAATCCTGAATTAAGATACAGGCATAAAATAAAGAAAGACATTTTGAAACTGTTTATCCTATTCAACTATGCAAAAGCAGCAATTCCACCACTTCCCTCCAACACAACCAAGAAACTGGAGAAGCAAAAGAAAAACAAGTTTGGTAGTGATTCTGCTTTCACTTTTGGTAAGGAGAAATAGCTACTGTCTGCAATGTGCTATCTTGTGATAAGACTGAAATAAAATCATTATGAAGCTCATAGTCTAAATAAATGGCAACATTAGAGAGGGAATCATAACCTCTTATTTTAAAAAAGGAAACAAGGAAGACTGAACTACAGGGCAGTCAGTCTCACCCTCGTGCCTGACAGGATCATAGAGCAGACCCTCCTGGAAACTGTGCTAAGACACATGAGAAACAAGGAGGTGATCGGTGACAGCCAACACGGCTTCACTAAGAGCAGATCATGCCTGAAAAATTTAGTGACCTCCTACGGCAGGGCAACAGCACTGATGGGTAACGGAAGAGCAAATGACATCATCTGCCTGGACTTGTGCACAGCTTGTGCCACTGTCCCACATGACATCCTTGCCCCTAAACTGGAAAGATGTGGGTTTGACAGATGGACCACTCAGTAGAAAAGGAACTGGCTGGACAGCCACACTCAAAGAGCTGCAGTCAATGGCTTGATGGCCAAGTGGAGAGCAGTGGCAGGTGACATTGCTCTGGGTCTGTACCGCTGCCAGTGCTGTTTAGCACCTTGTTGGTGACATGGACAGCAGGAATTCAGTACTCCCTCGGTACATTTGCCAACAACACCAACCTGTGTGGAGTGGTCAGCACACTGGAGGGAAGGGATGCCACGCAGAGGAAGCCTGACAGGCTTGGGAGGTGGGCCTGTGCAAACCTCATGAAGTTCAACAAGGCCACAGGCAAGGTCCTGCACCCAGGTCAGGGCAATCCCAAGCACAAGTACAGGGAGCAGCCGCAAGAAAGAGGACTCAGGGGTGTTGGTTGACAGCTCAACATGAACTGACAGTGTGCTCTCACAGTACTGAAAGCCAATTGTGTCTTAGGCTGCATCAAAAGCACCGTGGACAGCAGGTCAAGGGAGATGATTACGCCCCCCAGCTTCACTCTCTAAGATCCCACCTGGAGTAATGTGTCCAGCTCTGGGGCCCCCAACACAAAAAGAACATGGACCCACAGAAGTGAGTGCAGAGGAGCGGCCACAAGAGGGCTGGAGCACCTCTCCTATGTAGGCAGGCTGAGAGAGTTGGGGTTGTTCAACTGAAGAAGAGAAGACTCCAAGGAGACCTTACAGCACCTTCCAGTACATAAAGGGCCTTCAGGGAAAGCTGGAGAGGGACTTTTGACAAAGGCACGTAGGGATAGGATGAGAGGGAATGGCATTAAAGGGAATGAGGGTAGGTTTAGATTAGATATTAGAAAGAAGTTCTTTACTCTGAGGGCTGGAAAGGTTGTGCAGAAAAGCTGTGGATGCCCCAACCCTGGAAGTGTTGAAGGTCAGAACGGATGGGGCTCTGAGCAACCTGGTCTAGTGGAAGGTGAGCCTGCCCATGGTGGGGGGTCGGAACTAGATGATCTTTAAGGTCCCTTCTAAACCATTCCATGATTCCATGACAGATTATACAAAAATTGGAATAAGTCCTCACTGCCCCTAGAAGGATGTCACAATTGAGAATATGTGGAAAACGGCAAATGATCACAAGCAAGTTTCACCTTTAAGATAATTCAACAAGAAGAATGTGTAAATACATTCAGTGAAAAGCCTCTGCTAAAATGAGATTCAGGAAAAACTGTCATAGATTGCTTAAAGCCGCAGGAATGGATACCTTTTCAAAATGAAATTCATTATAGTTACTGAGAAAGGTCTGAGAGGCCAGAATCAGCTTAGACATTCCTTACAGGCTGCCTCAAACTGTGATAAAGAGGTAATACATAGGCAAGACATTTCAGAAGAAAACACAAGAACTCATATTCCCTAAAGGAAATGCAACAAGAAGTTCAGCAAACTTACTCTTCAGAGTACAGCACAAGTACACCACCTCTTTCCCAGTTGCTGCAACTGGAATCCTGTGCAGCTGGACTGTAACAGAACAGCTGATAATACATCAGGCCACATCATGCACTACTGCAGCCTCAAGGTCAACAGGGTATTTGGGACTGATGGCATGCAGGGAAGAACTCTACCTATCAAAATTAATCATCCGGAGGATAAAATCCTGTAATCTGAGCTTCCGTCATTTATAAACTCTTGCTCATAATCCTACCAACTTGAAAGGGCAGCCTATGCGATATTCACTAATTAGAAGTAACTCTAGGCTAAAGCTAAGCAGAAGAAATTTGTCACACCCACTCCCATGAACGAGAGAACATGCAAATGCAGCATCTGTTGAAATCTTATGTTTGTTAAGCAGGCTGCCTTTAGACTTTTCCCATTAAAGTAAAAGCAGAAAAGAAGAAAATTTAGCAAGGCTATAGCTGCAGCTATAGACTTGATTTTACTTACAGCTCTGACCTACATGGCAGAAAAGAAAGCTAAGAACTCAATAGAAGCTGCCACTACAGAGTCAAGGTATCTGAAAGTCATGTTATGACTGGAGAAGTTACTTCATAGCATTTATGGCTGCTCTCTTGGATTTAGAAATAAAGTTGTGTGGCAAGCATCACAGACCACTGTAATCAACTGATTTCAGAGAATATAGGCAGCGTACATCCATGGTTGGAGAAACGTGGCAAGTGAACTGTCACACAAGGGTCTATACACCACGAACACTAAGGAGGTTCTCAGTGAGCCCCAGAATCCCAAACAGTATAATTGTATCTTTACAGAGATGGCTGCAAATAAACCCTGAGTGTTGGGAGGACTTACCAGCCTGGCACTTGAGCTTGTATCTCTGCTTTGCATTATGTAAGCCTTTGTGAGACTATATTAGTAGTCACAGCCTAGCAATAAAAAAGGAAGGAGCAGTTCAACATGATCCCTCACACCAATATGAACGCAGAAGAGAGCCTGAAAATAAAGTTTCTCAGATAACCACAGTTCTTGAGAACAAATGCATTTCTTCTGCACTAACACAAAAGTTAAAGCTGACTAACCTGAAACCTGTACCGTTTGAGCAGATACGATGCCCTGGGAGCCTACAGCTGAGCTCCAACCCCTGCCATGGCAATTCCCACCCCTAAAATGGGATAAAGAATACAAATGCATAGTCCATGACACACCAAACCTGTCCCTGACCTATTTAACAGACACCAGAAAAATACAGAACAGAGCAGTTAACGAATAATTAGTAAATCAAATGCTAACTAAAAATTAATAAGTTTTCTGAGGCACAGTGTTTTTACAGAAAAGCTCTCTCAGCCATCTTCCACTACTTAACTGAAGAGGAATATACATCTGCCCAATTTTTCTTACAAAATTAACACTGCACACACAAAAAATTACTTTCCAAAGTTTCAACTATACAGCCTTCAGCTATAGTCCCCCCTTCCTGGAAAGGGATCACAGCCACGTTTCCCTTAACGAATTTTTAAACTTAGCTGAGCTTTCAGAAAACAGTTAAACTTTTTTATTAGTAAGTTTTAAGGGTAAAATAATTTCAGGACATTAGTACCATTTCATAAAGATGCTAAATCAGTCCTTTCTTCAGTTTACATGTTTATGCATGAGAAAAAGGGGGGGTTTATTCCCAATGCTGAAAACACATTTGAGTAATCTAAGCACTTCAAATTAATCATACAAAAATGTACAGGTAGAAGTCTTGGTATCTCAGTTCCCCTTCCCACCTAGCTATTCTTTTCTTTATACACAAATCCCCACAACTTCAGTCTTACGTGCTTAGTTCGGGTAATGATCAAAAATCTGTGGTCAGAAATTTTAAAGTATCGTTTCTACGGGACTGTTGGGGAGCTTAATAAGCACTAACTAACTAAACTGAAAACACTTTGCATTCAAGAAATTTATTTCTACATGTTGCTAGTGCTTTGGAATTTACTGACACTTGTGTGAGCAGTCACACTGCACTTTCTTCTGCAACTGAACCCACTCTGCACATTGTAATGCGTTGGGAAAAATTGTGTTTCGATGACCCACAGCTGTTTCTTTGGGATGATAAAAGAACAGGTGTCATTACACTAGAAGCAGAACTGTCATTTTTTCTTAAACAGGCATACCAGCCAGACTAACATTTAATACAGGGTTAGTGTAGCATGGAGGAACAAATCCTCATTTACCTTCCTGTCTATGTTATGGATGAGATTTTCACTTTAAAAAGCACACATCCTGTTCCCGCAAAAATATACATGTGAAAAACTAATAACTTTTACTAGCACTTAAATCCAGACATCAGGTCCCTCTACTGGGTTAATATGGGATGGCAGGAGAACAAATATCCCATATTTGACGGGATCTGGGAACCTACAAGCGCATCACAAGTACGGTCACCAAAGTGTCCTCTGTCATCAGCACGTGCCAGACAAATGCAGAGCAAAAGCTGGTAATGATATCCCCATCCCAGTTCAGAGGGACAGACCAAAAGGATTTATGGAGATAAAACCACATGGTAAAGCCCTAAAACATATCACGAATGTGCTGAGGTCTCTCATCTGCTGCTCTGTTACTTTCTTAATATAAGAAAGAAAACTACATTTTGGACTGTAAGTAAGTGCCAACAATGAGAAAGCAAGAATAAAAGCTCTGAGCAGAGTCAGCAGAAGCACAGTTGCCATTATGAAGACTTTTATGCCTCCATGTAAAAGATTACCTGAATGGAACTATTTCTAATCATGCTACAAATAATTTGTCTTTCAGAATAAAAACCTCCCTGTTCAAAATTGAAAAATTAAAAGCAAAAATCTCATCCTGATCACAGAAGAACATGGTTTGCAGTACAAAAGCTACTTAATTCTGAATTTGGAAAATACTATCTTTTTTTTTTAAGGATTTTTTAGCACTTTTACTTTTGAGGGTCAGAAAAAAAAACATGTGAACTTCCAAACATGTAAGAAGTAGATCAAAAGCAACAGAAGACACTTGATACGGAAAATATGCATAACAAACGCATTTAGACCTTCCTGCTGCATGACCAAAGGCTTACAAACAAAGCCTTAATCTCACAGTCTCTCTAGCTGTTGCGTTCGAAGTTTTTTTAAAATAAAGACTCTATCCCTTCAAAAAGGAGAACAGCCTACAGGCACAAGCTGACAGGTCTAAACCACAAATTTGTTATATTCAAAACCAGCTAGGCTTACAAATAGCATATGAAAGATCCAACATTAATTTTAATACCGTACAAATAAAATTCATTGAAATAATGTTTCACACAAAATGTATTTTATGGCAATGTCTTCTGCTTCACACAGATTATACTATCTTAATGTAATATTTACTGCATCACAGACTGGTTTGAGAACACATGCATCTACACATATACTTTCAATTAACATTTTAACAACAATCAGAAATCTTAAAAAGCACCTAGTGGGTTTACCACTAGGAAACTATGAGTAAGGTATTCTGATTAAAATCCAGTGTGAAATCAAAAGGCTGTCTCACAATATTCAGAGCTCTGAAACAGCAATTCTGTGGATCCCCAAAAGCTAAAAACCTGTTGGTAATTTCCTGATTTTCTCCTTAATTTATCCTTTATTCCAAAGTAAGACAATTCAGTACTAAAATGCAAATGATGAAAGCATGTATGCTTAACAGAAACATTATGCACTTTTCTTACATGAAACAGTTTGTAAATCCACAACAATTTTACGAGGTTTTCCTAAATGGACCAAAAGCAATTAAAAGGCCTTCTTCCTCAAGAAAAAAAAATATCAGTGGTTTCCAAACATTCTGAACAGACACCATTGATAGGCCTCAAATCTTATAAAAAACCCAAAAAACCTACTAACACACCCAAATAATGATTATATAACATGGTTCAACAGATTCCTTTAGTAATTTCAACCCTGCAGACATCAAATATACGTGTAAAAAGTTTGTAAGCAAGCAACATCTTTGCTCAAAGGAAAAAAAAGGGCAAAACTACAACTGAAGTCCTTACTTGTCTTCTGATATGACCAAGCTAAACTAACTAGCCGCAAAAAATCCCGAACTATTTCTATGACCCGCATCACATGAACCAAGAAAAATGTGCAAACCCAATTCATACTCTTTGTATTCTCTACTCCATCTGCCAACACTGGGGAAAAAAAAGCCCAAAGAGCCTCCTCCTTCCACCCTCTTAAACCCTCACATCGGCAATATCATTGTTGCCAAGAAAAAAAAAAAAA
>VWZG01007603.1:698662-708921 GCA_013396735.1 Grallaria varia
GAAAAACCAGTGCACACTAAGAAGGAAGGACTGCTTAAGAACTTTTACACTTTAAGCTTTTAGACTCATTTCCAAAAGGAATAAGTCTGGCTTGAATAAGAATTGTGTTCTAGATGCCAACAATAACTAAGGTACCCTGAGTACTTGAGTACTTAAAAACAAAGTAAAACAAACAGCAAATTCAAAAGTAGCTGGTTTTGAATGTAACAAACACTAGAAGAGTGTCTATCTGGAGGATGTTAACAGTAATTCCTCATAGGTATATATAACATATGTACAACTATAGCAGTCCCGAACATCTCAGTACCACAGTGCCATTTGCCATAAACAAGTTTCCTTTCTTGGAAGCTCTCTAGTCCTTTGAGACACAGCTGGGCAAAGCATACTTGCTTATAAATTTTCCCAATGTTTTAATAAATACTTCAGTTTAAGCCAAAGAGTCAGAATAAAACTGCAAGCATTCCAGTAAAATTTGGTTGCAGGATATTAGGGTTTTACTTTCACCTATGATTTCTATACTAGCAAAAACTCTCTAGAAATTCATGACTTACTGATCTAATATTGTGTGATACTGAGCCTGAATCGGAATAATGATTGCCAATACAGACCATTCTAATTGGGCAAGCCATAGAATTAACACTACTAATAAAATAAAAACAAACAAACAAACAAACAAAGACTCCAAAAAACCCCCAGAGTCACATACACACCAAAAAAGAAAAAGGGAAAAAAAAAAGGAAATAAAAACAACATAAGTCTTCTCCCCCCTCCTAAATCTTATCTTCTATCCTCACATCAAACTAGCTCACTGTGCAGAGACAGATAATATTGCAGGAAGCCACACAAGTCTGCAACAGAATCAAGACCAAAACCCACATAAAATATTACTAACAAAACAGAAGGGAACACCCTGTTTATTCTCAAAAATAACCCTGAAGACCTAGTCAATCAAGACTCCCATACCCTTTTGAAATTCTTACTTTAAATGTAAACAGAAGTGACTGATAACACGACAACACTGATACCTCAAATATCTGGGTATTCCTATATGTTGGGAATGATTTTTTCACTGATTTTTTTATATTAAATCTTTTTGTACTTACCTGACAGAATCTCGGTCCAGGACTTCAGAGTTCCATTTCCCTGCTACAGTTGATGACACCAGAACACTATAAAGAAAGCACTGAAGGAGACTCCCCAGAGCAACTATAACAGTGCTAATGATGTCATCAACATTTTGACTGGAAAGACCGTAATGACCATCTTAACTTCAGTTTGCAACATTTCTGATGAAGATGACAGTATGCAGAACACTTCCTAAATCTGCCCTCTTCACCACTTGCACCCTCAAAGAATGCAAATTGCAATGGATTGTTCATGTATGTAGTCCCATTGTTAAGAGCACGCATTCCTTCTAACCTGCTCAAAATAGAAATCATTGCTGTATTTTGAGGGGGAAAAAAGGATGGCTATTCACTTCCCACAAAAACAGAGCTCTAAAAGGAAAGATTCATAGAATCATAGAACAGTCCAGGTTGGAAGGGACTTCAGAAAATCATCTGGCCTACCCTTTCAAGGGAAACAGCCTAGACAAGACTATGTAACACCCTATCTATCCCACTGCACCTCTACAAAATCTCCAGCAATGGGGACTCTATCACATTCCTGAGGAGGCTCTTCTAGTGAATGATCATTCTCACTATAAAAAACACAAGAAAAAGGAAAAAAAGAGATGAAACTGCACCCAGTGCAACCTGTACCCATTGCCCCTTGCCTTCTCCATGTGACTCCATGTGAAGACAGCTATAGCAGCTGTCCTCTGAGCTGGAGAGAAATCATTGCAATAAGCACACTACTGAAAACAGTTCTTTCCCTGGAAATTTCGTCATCTTTCTCAAGAATTAAAGAAATTGTATGGGAGAAAAAAAATCCCAAGATGCGAAGAACCAACTCTTCGATGGAAATTAATCTGAGTTAAAGGAGCTCAGCAACTCTAAATACTTTACTCCTAAATTATTTCTCTTTTGGATATTTAATTGCTGCTCTTTTCCCTGATTTCTATTTGTAAACAACATTAGTATTTGTTTTTCCCCTTTGTCCTAAAATTGCACTCATCATCAAAGTTGGACTGAAATTGCTTATATGTAAACATGTTTTAGAGTACAGATTTTCTTGGGTTTGAATGACTTAACTAAATCAGAACTAATTTTAAAATGCCAGATCATACAAAGAACCAGTAAGCAATAAGTAAAATAAAAATAAATTTAAAAGTCAATAAGCAACAGAACAAGTACGTGTTTTTCAAGATTTCCTTAATTCTCCATGTAAGAAATTTGTACTTGCAGACTATAAAGACTAATATATTTGAGACAGTAACTAGGCAGCAGTGTGTTTCACAACAGATGCATCCAATCATTGAGGAATATCATCCCAAAAACAAACTGATATTAGGTCCCAAAACTTATGATTGGTTATCAAAACTTATGATAAGATGGTTATTTGAAGTAGAACGAACAAATGCAGTAGAAGTGTGTTATAAACAGGATCAAATTGGAGGAGAGGGAAAACAAACTCCCAGGCTCAAAGCTCAGTGTCGTTCAGAAGTCATCCTGGACACTGGTACCACAGCACCCGCTCAGCAGCACAGGTTTTGGCCACCCTGTCAGCATGTGGTATTCTTCTCCCTTTGGCTCATTAGGTTCAGATAATCAACTTGGAAAAAGAACAGACACATTCCTTAAAGCTCTGTTATCAAACCCACAAAGGATCAAGTTAAGGTATCAAAAAGAGAAATAAACTGAATGAGGTTTTCATTATACAGTTACTCTGCTTCTCACAAAGCCTGATAAAAAGAAAACTAATTCTGGCACTTCAGTAATTGGAAATTATCACAGTAGCGACTTCACAGTTATGACTGTGGTCTAAAATGGACTGAAAACAGACACATCTTCATTTTTCCCCAAAGCCACAGGGCTATCTGTAAAGCTCCTCAAGTTCTGATGCGGTTTCACTTGGTTTCTTTTTTACTGTCCTCATCCCACACAATCCTTTCAAACAGGTTTTATAACCTTTTTCTGTGACCTTCTAAAATACAGCTATTCATGTGTGACCAAGACCTCAATGTTAAGGTATATTCTAAAAGGTGCTTACACCGTTGTGTTTTTTTAAATATTATTAATCATGGGGTTGTTTCTGGTGACATCCACTGCTGTCAGATAAACTTTTGAACCAAAAAAACTTTTACACATAACGTTTTCTGGTTCGCACAATGGAAGCATGAAGGCTTTTATGCACAGTATTCATTGCTAGGACTTCAAAAACTGGCAGCATTCTGCTTCAGTTACACTTATCTATTCCATAGTACTCTGCCATGCTTTTGCTGGATTTTTAAAGAGATGAACGAGAAGACAATGGAAGATCTGAAACAGTCAGGTAGCAATGTGTGAGGTATAACCAAAACAGAAAAGAACTAATGATTAAGCCACCAAATAACAGGTATTTGCATTCCTTCCTTCCCACTGTCATCACAGCCCCTTTCTATGACAAAGTCTGTGAGAACAGCATCGTCACCCCTTCTTAACATCACCATCATTTCTCTGAGTCCTGCATCCAGAAAACTACACTATTGAAAGTATTTTGATACAGGTTCATGATGCAGAGAAATTAAAATATATTTTTAAAAAATCAAAAATAGTTGAAATCAGGACTGAAGAATATGTTACAGGGTCATAAAATCCACAGCATTAAATGCAGAAGGAAGCATTATGAGCTGTGCCAATCTGATACACAACTTCCCTTTTCTTCCCCTGCCCTTTCTGAATTACAGCCATGTACAGCGACTCACACTTCCACAACTCTCTTGCATGCCTTTTCTCAGCATTAACATTGTTTTAGAAGAGATGAATAATGTATGCAGAATAATGTATTTTAAATACCTGAATACTTAAAAAAAAGGGGTTCTTTTTAATTCTTTACTGAAAATAGCACTAGATGAAATCCATGAGAAGTGATGGGGGGTGGTCTACAAACTACTGTGAAGCAGGGAAATTTGACAGTTTACAAGAATTACGTTAGTTTACTAATGTCCCAATATTAAATTAATCTTTTAATCACGAGTAGTGAAGGTCTTCCTTTATGATACAGAACATTCCAGTATTAATAATTCTGATAGCAATTGTAGCAATGTGAAAACTTTGTTTAATGTAATTGCTCATACAGTAACCTAACTACATTAATCTCAGTCCACCCATCAAATTTGACTCCCGTGTGATTTATAACCCCCTTCCACCCACACACTTAAAGACAACCACCCTCCCACCTGAAGCATACCCAGCTATAATACACAAAACATAACTGATACAAAAACTCACTTTCACTGGACAACATCTAAAATATGTAAATACCTGTTCCTGCAGGTCGTAGTCATAGCTATCATGCAGCAGAAGACTGAGGACATACCGAGTATAAATCATGGCATCAATGCCACACTTCTCTAGCTCTTGTCCCAGCCAGGTCTGCACTGGACCCAAAGCATGTAGCAGAGACATTTCAGAAACAGATACAGGGCCTGGATAAGAGCTTGAGGAGCTTTCAGATGGCAAACCATCCACAACAACTGTACAGATAGGGCGCATGAATCTAGGTGGTTGGCATCCTTATAACGTGAAGCATTTTCTGCAGTTGATTTTCCGACGATATCTGGAGGTGATTTTCACTCCAGTAAATAGGAGAGAGGCTTGACTTCTAGGACAATCATTTATATTTCCTGGCAGTTAGCAGTCTAGAGACGAACATCACTCTTCAGGCATGACCAGTGAATAAACTAAATCCTAATAGCAAACACATATGTAGATGTGTTTTTCTACCTTAATTTCACATTGAGGCCAGATGCAAGTCCCCAGCAGGACCTATAAAGAGGAAAAAATGATAAGTTGTGATAATATGTATCCATACATGAATAATATTAAACAGTGAAAAAAAACACTCAAAGTAGGAAGCTGTCATTCACATACTGCTTCTTCCAAATATATAGTACATGTATTCAGTGTCATTTTGAAGAGTGACAGGAATTATTCCAAGTTTAAAGGTGACTTTTAGAAAAGGTACTTTATAATGCAGGAAGACAGCCTCTTTCATCAAAGACTTCACAACTAATCTGTTGATCGAAATATATGTTTGACCTAGCTTTATTGGCAAGTTGAGAATTTATTACTTTAACTATCAGTTGAAAAACCCATTTCGAATTAAAACAAATAAAATCTATGATAGTTTGAATAAAGACTGACTGCATATTTTGCATCACTAGAAGACAATATAATCCTACTGTTTTGTAGTGATTCCCATTTCTGGAATAGAAAAAAAAGTCTTCCTTATAAAAATCTGAGTTTATGAAATTCATCTGGCCAGGAGTTTCATAAATACTACCACTAAACATCTACAGGTTCAGGTTTTTTGGTGATTTGTTTTTCAGCTTTTTTTTAGTTTTGATTATTTGCCTTGCTACAGGGCAGCAAAACATTTTATCATCCAAAATACTTCCTTATCAAAATATAAATCCCTGAAATAACTTTAAAAATTTGAGCAGAACATAATTCACCCATGCCAGAATTAACATTTAACCCTCTTTACACAAAGCATACACCTGTCTCACCTGAGAGCTTACATTCTAAACCATATCCTAAAATAGACAAACTATCCTAAGACTTACACCACCCACAGTCCCAAATCAATCTGGATAAGTAAGGGGCAGAAGGTGCAAGCACCACACACGTCAGCACATTCTGCTCTCTAACACAGAAGACAACAGTCCAAAAAAGGCATTTCTGGATTGGTCTGCACATCAACCACATGCCAATCTGGCATTTGTGTAGGCCTTCTCTCTCCTCTCCAGCTTCTCTCAGCAAGAGAAAACAACGCTCAAATCCTAGCAGGAAATATCCCTTCTCCGAAAGGAAACAAAAAAAGACTAAGCAAAATCTACTGTTTTATTTCAACCCCACTGCAAGATGAACAACACACAACAGACATCACCTAACATAACTATGTAAACTATATACTGTGGGCAGCATTTCATGGGGACTGCAAAATTTGGAAGTTGATACATGTCAACCCAACAACAGATGGCAGTTTGTAGGAGCTGTCTTTGCCCCACCGCTCAGGTACAACTGTATATTCCAGATCTTTACTGAGTCAACTGCAATATCACTAAGAAGAAATAATATAATATAATCAGTTGATAGAGTTCACAAAACCCTACAATCTGCTAAAGTGACCTTATATCTCTGGTGGCAGTGAGCAGTTTGAGAAAGGGGATAATGCAAGAGTATTCAATCTTTGTCAGCAACATGACTGCATTAGTCAGAAACTCCTAAGTAAGCACAAATAACAGCAAACAGAAACATCCTGCAAGGTCCTGGAGGGTACTGCTTCATCACATAACTGAAGAACAGAAAGCATGAAAAAAGTCTAATATTGTGACCAAGATGCCCCAAATACAAGCCCCACAAACCCAAACTCTTAAGAAGTCCATATTAATTGTTGAAGAACAGCATTCCAAAGATTTGTTTTGTCCTGTTGGCTCTCTACATCACAGCACATAATGAACACTCTCCCCAAATCAGTGTCACAGCCCCAGTTGGCCCCTCAAGTCCCATGTTTCATAGATACGGGAAAAGTGACACACCTCATTTGTCTCTTTTGAGACATCATGCTGAACTACCTTAATGTTCAAGAAATCAACAACTTTCTGCCAGAAAGTTCTACTGGAAAATGGAATTATGAGAGGGTGGACAGGGAAGAAAATCCAATTTAAAATAAACAAGTGAGTAAGTGACTGAATGAGAAATCAGTTTGTTCTAATTTAGCAGATCGGGTCTCCCTGTTCTACTGGGGGCTGATGGGATTCATCCATCAGAGAAAGGGAAGAGCACCTTCAGTCACAGGCTTGCCTGCTGATGAACAGGGCTTTCAACTAAGTTGCCAGGGAAGGGGAACCTCCACTGCTATCAGCTTGATGCCAGAGACAGCAAGAGACGTTCAGAGGCTGGAGAAGGATCACAGGTCAGCAGGAGAGCACCTGAAGAGCAGCACAAAGGGATTCCTGCCACTGCAGCCAGTAAGTCAGCTTCATTGGGGGCCCAACCTCAATGCCTCAATGGAAACGCATGGACAATAAAAAACAATAAAAAAGAGAAGTTAGAGATATGCACATGCCTGCATGGCTGTCATCTTATTGGCATCATTAAAATGTGGTAGGACGACTCCTATGTCTGGAGTGTTGGAATGGAAGGATACAGGGTCTTCAGGAAGGACAGGCAGGGGAGACAAGGAGGGGATCTTACCTTGTGTCAGTGATGGAGTGCATGGAGCTCTGCCTGGGAATGAAAGAGGAGCCAACCAAGGCTATGGATCAGGATTAAAGAGAAGGCAAGGACAGGTGACATTATACTGGGGGTCTGCTACAGACTGCCCAACCAGGAAGACCAAGCCAATGCAGCTCTCTACAGACAGACAGGAACAGCCTCAAGGTCACAAGCCCTGGTCCTCACAGGGGACTTCAACCACCCCAATATCTGCTAGGGGTACAGCACAGTAGGGCATAAGCAATCCAGGACCTTCCCTTCTTGAGCTACAGAGGAGCCAAAGAGGAGAGGTGCTATGCTGGGTCTTGCTCTCACCAAAAGTAGGGGCTGGTGCAGAACACGAAGGTCAAGGGCAGCCTTCACTGCAGTGACCATGAAACAGTGGAGTTCAAGATCCTTAGGGCAGCAAGGAGGAAGCACACCAAGCTCATTATCTGGACTTGAGGAGAGCAGAGTTTGGCCTCTTCAGGGATCTGCTTGGTAGAATCCCTGGAGAAAAGAAGGGCCCAAGAAAACTCATTAATATCCAAGGCTTACCTCCTCCAAGTTCAGGAGCAATGCATGCCTACCAAAGGAAGTCAGGCAAAAATACCAGGCAGCTGTGTGGATGAACAAGGAGCTCCTGGACAAACACAAGCAGAAAAACAAAGCCTACAGAAGGTGGAAGCAAGGACAGGTAGCTCGGGAGGAATACAGAGAAACTGTCCAAGCAGCCAGGAATCACGGTAGGAAAGCTAAAGCCCTGATAGAATTAAATCTGGCCAGGGACATCAAGGACAACAAGAAAAGCTTCTACAGGTACATCAGTGACAAAAGGGGCCTTCTCTGGAAGGAAATGGGAGACCTGGTTACTCAGGACATGGAGAAGGCTGAGGTACTCAATGACTTTTTTGTCTTGCTCTTCATCAGCAAGTGCTCCAGACACACCACCCCAGTCAAAAGATGCAAAGGTAGAGACTGGGAGGATGAAGAACCACCCGCTACTGAAAAAGGTCATGTTTGAGAACATCTAAGGAACCTAAAGATGCACGAGTCCATGGGACCTGATGAGATGCATCCACAGATCCTGAGGGAACTTGAAAGAAAAATGGGGACAGACTTTTTAAAAGGGTCTGTAGTGATAGAGTTTTAAACTGAAAACTGGTAGATTTAGATTGGACATAAGGAAGACATTTCTTACGTTGAGGGTGGTGAGACACTGGACAACTTGTCCAGAGAAGTTGTGGATGATCTATTCCAAGTATTCAAGGTCAGGCTGGGCAGGGCTTTGAGCCACCTTAACTAGTGAAAGACATCCCTGCCCACAGAAGTGAGGGTTGATGATTTTTAAGGACTCCTTTCAACCCAAACCATTCTGATTCTACAATATTGCAAAGCTTCTGGATATTGAATCACTTCAGTCAAAACTCTGACACACTGTTTAGCTCCTTGGCACCTAATAAGAACTAAGGTTATGCTTCTGCTTTTCCCTGAATGAGATGGTAATGTGGCCTCTCTTTTCTATCTGAACACTTATTTATGTGAGGCATGTGAGAAGTTCAGCTGTTGAGATCTAAGCTAACAAAATCTGATTGACTTCAGCTAGAGCGTATCTTCCTTTTATTAGAAGGGAAGGAGCAGGAAAAAACAGCAAGAGAGAGAGAGGTTATGAGAGGAACTAAGAAATCAGAAAACAACATTTTTATAATGTTCAAATATTACAGTCCAACTTTTTTGAATATCATTTTTGAACATAATTTAATTACTTATTTTAACATTAAGTTACAAAATATATACATTATATAAAAACTGGAAATATAAACAAATTTCTTAAAAAATATTTGAGAGTTCTCATTTTACAACTTGCAAGTATTTGGTTTTACAGAAAGTCTTAAACACTTCTGTTATGTTTTAGAGTTACCAAAATTTCATGCAAACTATTTTCCCAACCCAGTACTAGAGAGAGACTTTTCATAAAAAATTAATACAAGTCACTCAAAGAGCAAGTATTTCTGTCGATAGATGTGAAGCTTGTTTTAGAGATAACATTTTCTGACAAATTTGTTATTATCCTTTTAAATCTTTTTCACTGTCTCACTAAAAATAATGTTCTCCATCCCTCACAATGACCAGGGCTAATCTGAATGGAGGAGCACATTACAGCCTAAATAATTAGTGCAAGTCTAGTTATTTTAACTACTAAGCTAGGAAGAATTCCTCATTTCTAGCTATGAAATATGATAGAGGGACATACCTTATCATGAGAATTACCAAGTAAAAATGTACACCTCTATCAAAAGTCTGTGAAAATTTTTTATTTACAAACACAAACTAAAAAGTATACTATTAAATGATTTCAAAATAATTTCTACTTACTCCACTTCCTAGTATATTTTTTCCTTTTAAGTAATCTTCAGTTTTTGCAATACTAATCAATGACCTTAACAAGGTCACAGTAGATAAACTGTCAGCAGCTTAACCACTAGAGGCACAAGAGCCAGTTTATGAAGGGTCTTGTAAAGGAATGAGAATACAAGATTAAGTAAACACTTGGATTTTTCAACTAAGATTATCTCAAAATAGATGTATTACTCAAAATTCTATTCAGTGTGGTAGTCACTAAACATTCTTTTGATCTCCAACAGACAGCAGAAGACAACAACAAAGCTTTAGTCTCCTGAGATCTAGGTACAGTAAGCAGCAATTTTAATAGCCTACAGCAAGTAACAGAAATGAGGACCAATGGTAGAGAGGCTGAAGCTAGAACACTCCAGGTTTGTTCTCTGCAACAGAGCTGTTCTTGCATGGTAAATAACCTTTTATGAAGACTAAATAATTCTAGTCTTCCTCCTAAATGAAATAAAATAAGGGTGTGGTCATAAAAAATACATAGAATTATTTTTTTTTTAATGTCTTGGT
>VWZG01007603.1:708935-720594 GCA_013396735.1 Grallaria varia
CTTGGTACTACAATAATGAGAGCAACACAATCAGCTTCTTGTGACAGTTGTGTCTGTGGAACAGAGCATGACAGCATAAAATTACACAGATTACCAAAGAATGCATAAAAAGAAAGATGCAAGTAAATCACTCTTCAGTGAAGCTTGATACAGGTACACTGAGAAAGTGATAAGGTATGTAATTGTTCTTATCAGACTATCATCAGAAATACTGACTAAAAGTTCATGCCAAGGAAGACATTTCCATATCTGGAACAGCCTTTTTTCCCCTATATTCCCTTTCATTTAAANCCACATACCAAAGTCCTAAACACATACTTTTGGAAATTAATAAAAAAAGAAGATTTAATGTTTTAACCAGCTTTCAAGTTTACTTAAAGATATACCTACTATCAATTTTTAAAGTAACAGAAACTATTGGAATAAGAGAGTAAAAACCATATCCTTCACAACTGTCCTTTCAGGTAAACTAATGATCCGCAGATGATGTCTTTGAGATCACAAAAGGTAACTTTAAAAGGAAGCAAATTGTCTGCAGGCTTAACTTCACTCCACTGGGATCTACAATCTTAGTAGGCAAAAAAAAAAAAAAATCTTACTGGATTACATATTGAAGGAAGTTTAAAACTGACAGGCTGTTTATTTGCATAATCTGCAAATAATTCCCTACAGACTCAAACTTACTCTTATACATCCAGATGCACTACTACAGCAAAGCTGATCTCTTGGATAATGCTATAGATGCTACCTTTTTCCTTCCTTCCATTCCCAAAAAGGACATCATCTGTGTTGCCAGTGCTTCATTCTGCCAACTGCTACACGTTAACAATTAGACCAAACACGTTCTCACACAAGAGTGAAGTCGAAACTGCTGTTTTATACAAAGTTTTCTTTATTATTCTTTGAATTATACCAGTACATTACATAGTTTATAATTAACAACTCTCATTTCAAAAGTTTTTGTCATCCACTCTGGTCTTCAACAATGTATGACAATTATTCAATGAACAGAGGGGGGAAAAAAAAGATTATATACCTTTTTTTTATATGGATAAAAGTGCCCACATACATTAACCGTAACAAAGTTTTTTCAAAGCAGTATTTTTTCCCAGAATGGCTGCATTAAAAGCAAACAATCCTTACCCTTCCTGACAACCACAGATAGGAAAAAATATGCAAATCCTAATTAGTATAAATCAAAGTAAAAAGGTTACCAAGTTTGGTCAACAACATACTAAAACCACATACATCCATACATCAGAAAATTTCAGATCCCTTTAGAAGACTGATAATCAAAAGCATGACTGTATCATAAGACAGCAATGTAAGTCCATACAATTCTTACATATTACACTAAAATCTGAAATTTTAGTGTAACTTCTTTTGCTTCTTTCCATGAAAAAAACTAAACAAATCCTTAACATACAAACCAAGTGGCCACACACTGGGGAAGGCACTGTCAAAGCCCAGAAACAAAGCCTATTTAAAGTCTAGCAAACAATGGAATCTGTGTCCTTAATAAGTTTCACATGGCGTTTAAAAGACATGTGAATTCAGAAGTAAGAGAAGTTATTTTTTAACCACATTCCTCGATAATCTAAGAAATTTGGCTGTATAGTCTTCAGGGCAAGGACAACTTTTTTGTGCACTGGCTAAGTCTGATGTTATTGCACAACAAACAGCAGAGCAGATGCATGACCAAGGCACTGAAACACTACTTCAAACCAAAAAAATATGATAATGCTTATGGCTCTCTCTCCATCTCAGTTCAGACAAGTCCTGCCACAAAGCTTCAGAAGCACTGCCCTACTATGAGAAACAGAGATTAAATACCTGGCAAGAATCAAAGCACTAAAAGTGGCCAAAAGCATAAAAGCAGCTCTGTGAATTAACTTGCAGATATATATAGAACTCCGTTTTTTAAGGAGCATTACCATGGAGCACAAAAGTGATAGTTTTATTTGTAACAGATACATGTTTTGTAGTGGACTGATGTCTAATAAGGCTGGGCTTACGGTTCTAGTGTAACTTAAGTCAGAGAACCCACAGGGGAGACAGAAACCAGTGTGTGGCTGTTACTGCAGGATATTTTTTCTTGCAAATCTGCAAGTTTATTTCCATAACACTTATCCAAATGGAAATCTGAAGCTGTTAATCCTGTATAAAAGCTTAATGGAATTACTGAAAGGATTCGAGAGCTGCCATATAAGCCCCAGTTACTTATGATAGCAAAGGAAAAGAACAGATAGAATCGAGATGACAATGGGGGAGTCACCAGCACAGTTCTGAAGGATTCTGCTCTGCGACCTTCATTACTGGATAAATTCCTGGAAGATGAGATGGGTGACACAGGCAGCAAGGTGGCAATGGGTGAAAAAAGGACAGCAAGTGATCAGGGATAGTGAGCACAAAGTAACTGAAAAAATGCAGAAGGACCTTATGAAACCAGATTGGGCAATAAAAAGGCAAACAAAATTCAGCATAGGTAAACTTGAAATGAGACACAGGGGGAATAACCACCCGATGGTATTAATGCATAAATCAATGAGTTGTGAGCTGTCAATCCCAGGATCTATTTCCTAAGTAGTATGTTAGATATTTCATGACTCTATAAACTCAAACCCAGCAGCAGTCAAAAGAGCAGATCACAGAACAAAACTGAAGTCACTTTTGTGCCAGTGAATGAACATTTTGCACGCATATTGTACTGAACATGCAAACCTGGTCCTGTATTATCAAAGACAACATGTCTCTCCATGGACGGAGACTGACTGTTAAATGTCTGGTCTTTATTAATAGAAAGCACCAATGTGTGTTACTAAGAGCTGTGTACCAAACTTCACACAACAGTTACTAGAATTCCTTGCCAAAAGATACTGAAGACTCGGCGGGGGGGGGGGGGTGGAAATGGGGTTCAATGGAAATTAAATGAGAGATCCCTTGAGACTGTCCAATTAGACAAACCACATCAGGGTCATGAAATCCCCTAGATTGAAAATAGTGTGAGGCTGAGGGAGTATTTAGAAGAGGTACACTCTCCTTGTTCTTTCTCGTCCCTAACTGCTCCCTTACAGATGCGGTTGCAGACAAGCACTGGATTTGTCAAAGCCTTTGTCTGAACCAGTACAGCTGTTCTTATAAAACATTCATGTTCACCGTTACACAAGAACAACACTTCAAAAACCAGGAGCTGGAGGAGTTCAATTAGCTGATCCACTCCCAGGGCTGCACATCATTAACATCCATGAACTTTGATACAAGATGTCAAAACATCAATCCTGTCAGAGAGCAAAAACTGAACCACAGGAAACAATTGTTAATGGACTGCAGAATTAGCAAGTGAGACACTTGCACTAGGGATGAGTTGCATATCAAAGATCCCAAATTCTCAGTAATCTGGTTATTTTTCACTTCTGCAAAACAAATACATTATATGAGCCGGAAAATGTAAAACCTGCAAGTTAAGAAAAAACAGCAAGACGGAAAAGGGAAAAAGCATGACCAAGTACACTGTGAAGAACAGCCACAGCATACTATGTTCACAACATCCCAAAACTTCATTGCTTCATAGAACTGAAAGGTTTGAAAGTGGCTTCACAAACAGACTCTTTTGGAAGGGTTCTTGTTACACAGAGCAGACTCGTGAAGAAGCATCTCTGCATAGTGGGGACTTACAAAGTGGTTCTTGAATATATGTGATATAACTTTAAAAGATTAATTACTAAGTCTAATAGTTGGTAAATTTTGCAGCTCATGATTTAGTAGCTGTCCTGATAATTTAGGAAGCAAATTTTACCTTCAAGACAGAAGTATTGCTATTTCATAGCATCACTCAAGAAACTGTTTCAGGAGGTCAAGACTCAATACTAAAGATGCATTAAAAAAAAAAGCAAAATTAAAAGCAAGCATTTTGTTATGCAGCATGTAGCCACCAGTTCTATTTCAATTTCAAATCAAGCTCAAAGCATTTCTGACAAAATAAAACATGACAAATAAACCAGAGTGGTACCACTATTTCTTGTGCAATTGTACCAGATTAAGTACAGCACATTTGTAACCTGCAACCCCAAGCCAAAGCATTATATCTTCAAAAATCTTGCTATTAAGACTTAAAATTGTTAAAAAAACCTTCATTGATCAGATTTAAGAAATAGAAAAGTATTTGTCAATTTTCTGAATCTAGAGGACTGAAATGCTCCTTCACAATTTCCAAATCCTCAGCTGCCATTAACAATGAGCACAATTACATTATTTTGGTAAAAATTTGTCCAAAAGGTTATCCAGCTTCCAATACAATCCTAGTATTTCCATCCTATTCTTAAAAAAAAAAAGAGCATAATTTGACATGAGAAACACCTTTTCTAGTTTAGTTTGTTACTGTCCAGACTGGTGTCTGAACTAAACTTTATTTTATTTAAACATGACTACATTTTTTTTAAATCTTATCTGAAAAAAATAAAAATGTACACATATAACTTAGATGTAAGATAATTTTTATAAGTTTAAAAATACAAATCAGCAGCTAATGTTAAGGAATTTAAGTAAATACTTCTCACATTAAAAATCAACTTAAAACAATGCTGCACATACCTGACAAAATTTGAAGGAGTTACCACTATTGTCAGCACAAGTACCAGTTTGCAAAAACCAGAAGTGATCATTTTAATACCAGCAAGAATTAACTTTCAAGGGAACAACAGCAGCAGCATCTTGACAGAGAAACCCGTGTGGCTGACTCAAAGGTAAGTCAGTGTAACACAAACTGCACCGCCACTGCCACCAAGAGAGGACAAGACATTCCACTGACTCTCTCATTCTCCCTTCCATGTTCTCACCCTTTTGCCCTTGTACTTAACACATCCACTGTGTGGTTGCAGGGACAAACTCCATCAGTTTGTTACAAATGGAAAAAAATTCATTTTTGATGGACAAGTCTTCAAAAAGTACAAATAGAATCCCATTGCAGCAATAGCCTGGAGATAACAAAGGCATTACTGGGTGCTTCTGTTTTGCTGAGGGAGGCAGGCAGGTGTTGCACTGTAACTGGCCCAGAATAGGATGGATCACCCAAGTGTGAAGAACCCAAGACAAAGGGTGAGTGCTACCGTAGAAGGTGGCATGTGTACACCTCAAAAACACAGGCGCTGCCTCACATCATACTCTACAGCCCTCTCCAACCATCAGCGTAATTTCAGTACCACTGACATCAGGTTTCAGACTGGCCTGTTACATTTCTATTTACCATTGAAGACAGTGATATGACTTAAGTTTTTCAATTTAAAACTGCAGATCTTTTCAGCACACCAGAGCAATGCCAGTGACAAGCATCTTGGTCGCCCCTGTTTGCCTCAGGTCTACTACACACAAGGATCACCCGGATGGGCTGCTACTGGGCCTGAGAGATCCTGGGGAGAAACACTTGTCTAGATGCAACTTTGAGGAGGAGATAGAATCTCTTCTGTTCAGTCCCATGAGAATCCTCACAGGACACTATTATCAAAAGCTGTATCTTTCCTTCCTGCCCAGCTGATGTCTTTCACTTACTCAACTTTTAGAGCAGTTCGAAGCTCCAGTTACCAACAGCTACTTGCCTGTGTTTGAACTCCCTTCCCAAGAGGGATGCTAAATGGCTCAGAGGCTCAAGCACCAAGTTACATGTGGTGCATTCAGACCTGCCTCCAGTTTAAAACACCTCAGGACACAGACACATGCACCGCTGTGCCCCAACAGTGTTGGGGACTCTTCCCAGGCACAGGCAGCCACCAGATGGAATCATCCCCCAGGCAACCAGTGGGGCCACTCTGATAAAATATTCTGTGCTCTTCACATAGCTGGAATGCTACTGCAGCACCAAGCAGCCCACCGCCCACTCCTGTAGTGCAGCCATACAGGATTTATTTCAATTAATAAACAATCTACTCTTTACATACATTGCATCTTTCATCAGGAAAGGAAAAGCAAAATGAATTGTGAATGCCAAAGATCCAACCACCAGTGCTCATTTAAAGGCTACGGTATTTGTCCTGCTATTTATACTTCCAAAGTTAATAACCCAGCTGTATGTAAACATCTACCTAGTTAACTACCACAGTATACATTTTACTTTGGTTTATTAATTTCTTTAATTTATATGAAGGTCTTTTCTGAAAAGTCACTGTCGAAATTTTCTATACTTGGTCTGCGATTCAGGGAATTAATTACTATCTTTTTAAAACTTAAAATAGTCTCATGAAGGGTTTAAAAACAAATATACCTTTTCCTAACTATATAACCTTTTCAATAGTTCTTTTAATTAAAAAAAAAAAAAAAATTACCATAAATTCAGTTGGAAGTCCTGTATAGACAATATTTTCATTAATAACTGTGTAAAAACATACAAGATGTGTCAGCCACAAGAGGCTCAGTAAACACAGAGTTCTGACAAGTCAAATTTGCAAGCTCTAGGACTTAACCAGCAGAGAAAATACTGGCTTTACAGCAAAGAAAATATGGCAGGCCTACAAAGGAAATGATTTCTAATGTTCTTCTCCTGCACTTCTATCACCTTTAATTTTTATTCCAATATATTAGTAAATGGAATACTATATATTTATCAAATTGAAATCTGTAGTAGGATAGTCTGCAATTTTGAACAGAATGGCAAGTCACACGAAATAATTCATATTTTAGCATTTGAATGCATTTGCACAGGCATTGTTCGGTCATTTTATAAGGTTACCAGGTGGTCTTTTTCCATAAAACCAGTGGGGATATTTGTTGCCATATTATATCCCTACTATTATAATTAATTGCGCTTCCTAAAAATGCCACTTACTAAAAAAGAAAAGTTTACTAACTTGACTGCCCTTAAAATAATACATCTGCTGTTAGCTACTTCAAATGACAGCTGTCACTTGACTAAAATGCAAAATATTAAGCTATGACAACCAGAAAACCTCTTATAAAAACAGCAGGTCAGCACTACTTTACTTCTCTACAAGAAGTTACTGTATTGTTAACGAAGGCATTTCTTTCACAATTTGAGAACAAAGTTACTAAAAACTGGAACTCTGAGGTTTCTCAAAAGCTGATAAGATCTTCTGTTCAGAAAGGCTGGTGAAAAAATGCTGTACATAGGACAATTAAACTCATATCTGAACTTACAGAGACATTTTAAAACTTTTGCCACCTCACACAATTCAACTTGACCTTCATCATAACAGCTATAAAAACGTCAATAAAACAAAAGTTATTAAAAGTAATTCAGTTTTGCTGTCAAGTGCAAGAGTCAAACATGCAGCAGGTGAACTTCTACCCCAGAAGACAATAAGGAGAACAGGAATTCACTCAACAGCAATATTTAGCTAATTAGTAACAGTCATTAGCTCAAAATCTTCAGACAGCAGAATTTAAATACCATGAAAAGTTTTAAAAGTAAAGCTATTAACCAGATAAAAAATTGGAAGCTGGCTCTATTTCTTTCAGGATACCCCAGCGTCCTAAACACAGTGCAGTGTTTTCAAGCTCCACTTCCACTCAACCACAGTCTTCAAATTTGTTTCAAGTTTATAGTAACAGATTACAGTGTCACAAGGATCTAGTGAGAATTAATTACATATCCAATGGCAGCAATATGCATTACTGACTTCTTTATTAGCGATGCTTCAAGCAGACTTTTTTCCTTTGGCTCATAAAACCCTTTATTTTCTCAAAAAGCACATGAAACATGCTAAATTACCAAAATAGTTTCTTGAATCAACCTGTGTATCTTTTAGCATGTTTTCCCACTTTACTGCTGAAGATTACTATCTCGATCTAAGTCCTGACTTTGGTAACACTACCTGAAATAACCCTGCACAGTTTACATACCTTGCAACTCTGCTCTGCTGCTCTGATGTTAAAACTATACCCTCTTATGACAGGTTGCTTTGTTTTTTCTGACCTTCAGCTACCCCTACTCTCTTACTCCCTTATCCATCTCTCTGTACTTTCTTCCAGTCTATATGTGCAAAATCTCATCTGCAATGGAACTATGTCTCCTTCAGAATTCTTCTACAACCAAGCTGGTCCATTTAACCAAACCGTAAAAACAACAAAAACCCGCCATACTGACACAATTTAATAACATTTAAAAGCCATAAGTGCTACTCCTTTCCATACAGCACCTTAAACACAAGCACATTAAAATGAAACTATTCACTTGAATTCACTCAAGTGATAGAAAACTGCAGGTTCATTTCCTCAATCCTAGTCCAGCATTCTATCCAGCAGACTTTGTTCCTTTGATAAATGTAACACTAATGACAGGACGATTTTTTTTTAAAGCTATAAAAAGAACATAAAACTATTGACATTTCACCCCTGCAACAATTTATTTGTATTTATTAACAAGCTTTTTTGCAGAATATAAATTTTCATATGCAGTACTTTCTAGAATAAGGTCTAGAAAGTTACACACACAAGTGACATTAGCATGGACTGAATATTTGAAATGTCTTCCTCAATACAGTAAAAACCAGAAATTTAAACATTCCCTAAATTATATTAAAAATTAAAATCATTATAGCAAGCCTGAGCACAGACTATGCACACACTAGCAGGATATAATTAAACTATTACATGTAATATCACAACAGTGAAAAATGTATTTAAATACTTCACAATTTAAAATTCCATGCTACTGCCTTAGAAACAGATCTCTTGTAAAGACAGATACCAAAGTGGGCACCTCGAAGTTAGACTTATGAGCAGAATGCAGGTGATGCAGAAACCAACAACGTATAGTTTTAAGCAGGTAGATCCGAATGTCTTGCACATGAGGAAGTAGATGAATAAAAAGTTAAAATATTTCTATAGCTTTATTGGAAGCTACTGAATAACTCCTAGTAAGAAATTTGTGAAATAATAATCTACAAAGATTATTCTTGTACTTGTAGTGAACGTTCAAGCTACTCAACCACTACCCCCACTCCCTAACCACCACTGTGGGCCAATAAAATACACATCTAATCTCTCAACATCCATTAAAAATATATCCAACCAACTTTCAGGAAAGTAAAACAAGATTCTTTTCAGGAAAATTATCATAACTAGCTGATCTAGATCTTCTTCTACTAAAACACTTTGACAGTCCTGAAGTTACATGGTACTTCTGCGTAGAAAAATCTGGTAAATTATTTCCAAGTTAAGAAAAAAACACATACTTTCCCTTCCAATCAGTAAATTTCTCTTCTGTCTGTGTATTGAAATGCAACTGAGCATTCAAATATTCATTTGAGCTTTTTTTTTTTTTTTTGGTATAATGAAATTGACTTTATTTGGAAAAAATTGTTGGGGCAGGCTTGAGGGGATGGACACAACACAAAAACTTATTTCTACAATTAAATTTACAAATTATCTAATCCCCCTGTCATGTTCTTGGACTAAAATGAAGGATTCCAATCTCTGTTCCACAAGACAGAAGAAACTATCCCAATAAACACAACATATTAAATAGCTTCCAGAAGATCATTTGTATTCTAAGCTCCACTAGCAGTGTAGATAACTGGAATAGCTCCTGCTACCTCAGACTACAGGAGTTCTAGGTCTTGCTGCCTTCTCCACATTCTGTTTTAGGAGACACTGTTGCCTATCTTAGTATCGAACTAAGTCGTTACTTTCAGTTACCGGCTATTGCCTCAAGAAGCAGCAAACTGACACATTATTTTGCTAAGTAGGTAAAAAGTCTATTCTGACTCTACAACACTAAGCCTAAAAACCAGGAAAATCCCACAAGAAAATTCACCCATGCTAAGTATAAAACCAACCTCTTGGTTGCTTCACTACCTCTCTTCACCTAGAAAGAAGATGCTCAAAAAGGGAAAATAACAAAGTTTTGAACAGTATCTAGATCTTTCTCCGTCCCTATTCCTTCTAGAATGCACAGCAAATGAGCAAATGAAAATGCTGACATCATTTAACCCCCACAGAATTTCTCTTTCTTGAAAGAACAACAAATAGCACCAACAACAAAAGCTGCGGGGAATGCAGACTACGTAATCAGCATATTAAGATAATACAAGAAGTTCAAGTCGTCCACTTTTTCCTCTTGGGTCACATATAGATCTGTTTGACCCTTACTTGACTTCTGATTCTACTGCTGATGAGCAGACAAGGTGGAGGAGTGGAGGGTCATGTTCCAAATCCAAATTTGCAGAATCTGTGGTCTCAAAGAACCTTAGGCACACTCCCACAGGGCACCAAACAAACCAACAAAGTTCTGTGACTGCACATGTAGGAACACCTGTCAATACCTGTACCTGGTGGGGATATAAACTGCTGATGGCTTCAATGGACTGTACAAATCAGGACTTCCTCTATAATTCTCCAGTCTTTGAAAATGAGTAACATTAGAAGTCACAGTGTGCTACTCATTTTATTCAAGTTACCTACATGCCCTCTTATATGTCAATGATCGAAAGAAAATATTTGATACCCTTACAATATGTTTTATCGACTGGAAGGGAGGGGTTGTACATTACATTTCAGCATATCCATACTGACAAGAAACAGCAGATGGAGGATTAGTACAAAATAAAATCTGTATAGTTACATGTCAAGTAACAATCAAGTTCCATGTCATTTACTTTTATAAGGCATATTTTTGTCTTAAATAATAAAGAATAATGTCAGTTACGGACTCGCATGGATTGTGAGGAGCCCACAGTACTTCGGGTTTAAGCATTGCAGTGAAGTAGTTCGTTTTACACAATTATCTACTGAATCATCACGAGCTCACTTTTGACAGCTATGAAACCAAAGTCGATCTGCAATTCCCACTTCATTCCAGGAACACAGAATTGATATATGGAGTACGACAGAAGGGTAAAAACATAACATTTAAGAGGGTTTGAAGGAGGAAAGTTAACCACCCATACCAGTGGGTTCTGATGCCAAGCTTAAAAACTGCAACCCCAAATTATTTATACACAGAAAATATCAGAGTACAGGAATGCCTTTTATTTGAACGTAAGGACAAGCAAATCACACAATTTCCACCCTTCAGATCAGTATCAGGTACTGCAACGAGTAATTAAAACAAAGACACGACAGAAAGAAAAAAAAATAAATAAAAGCACCGCACTTTCGCTTTTCTCAAAGTTTCATAACACCACTCAATACGTGTATGCTTTTAATGGAGGCGGCACGAGGAGAGGATGGGAAGGAGCGAGCCGGAGCCAAGTGTCAGTTCGTGTCACTCCCGCATTCAGCTGTAACCTTCGCCAAACCTTGTCCCCCACCCCGCCCATCGCCCGCGAGAGGCCCCGGGCCCGCCCCGGCTGCCGGCGCCCATAGGATGCGGCTCCCGTCAGTCCGCATCGGCCCAGCTCCGCCCCTGAACGGCAGCCCCAGCCTCCCTATCCGCCTTTTGCCTTCAATAGGCCCTAAAGGACAATGCTGCCGGGGAGGGGAANCGGGGAGGGAAAAAAAAAAAAAAAAAGAAAAAAAAAGAGAGGAGGGGAGCGAGTCCCGCCAGATCGGCCCCCGGGGCAGCGCCGTTAACCCCCTGCTCTGCCGGGGCGGTTTCCATCTGCCCAGCCCGTGCCCGGCTCCCCGCGGCTCGGTACGATCGCACAGGATGAAAGGTCACGGCGTGAGCAGCGCCCGGGCCCGGCCCGGCCCCGTCACCTCAGCCCCGGGG
>VWZG01007604.1:0-54919 GCA_013396735.1 Grallaria varia
CTCTGATTTCTTTTCATTCCAGTTGTAGTGTTTCACAATGCTTTAATTTCACCAAGGCTAGCTTTTATTTCTCCACTGTCTTAATCAGCACTGACAGTTCACCAGCCTTTCTACCTTTATTTCCAAGTCATCTGTCTGCAACTTTCATATTTTCCTTTTTCTTTTTTCCTTCCCCTTGAAATTAAAAATGTTTTTTCTCTCTAGAACCATTAAGCTGTTATTTTAAAGATATATTTTTACAGCACTTGAGATGAGAAATTGAGGTTTTTTGACCAATGTGTTGTCAATAGCTGTGCTGCTAGTTATGCAAGTTTGTTCTTGTAGGTGTTTATAGGCAATATCCTGTAGAAACCTCAGCCTAACTTGCTCTGATCTTCCCATCATCTCCTGTTGCCTTCAGTTACTTCCTAATGTAATTGCAAACATAAGCTTTCAGATAGTCACATAGTCCTGGATTAAGTAGGGCACTATGTCAAGACCAATAGTGCATTTTGTTATTATACAGATATCACTGCAGTCTATTGAATGGTTCTTAGTCTGTAGCTAAGGTGACTCAGTGCGTCTTCAACATCTGCTGAAAAAATGTGGAAGTTGTATACATTTACAATAGCCAATTCAGACTATTTGTGCTTGGTTAAGAAAAGTTCACATATGTCTAGATTTTATGACATTTCTGTATCATGATAGAATCATTAGGTTATATTATACAAGATAAAATTCATCATCTATTTGTGCAACCCTAAATCAGAACATAGCCCAGCAGGTTGTCTTGCCATAGAAAGAACTCAGGTTAGTCAAGGACCTGCCTTTCACAAACTCATGCTGATTATTTTGTTAATGTTTTAATTTGTGTCTTAGTAATCTTTTTCATTCACGTTTTAAAAATGTAATTACATCCTCACAAGCAAATGCACAGGTAGTTGAGCTTAATTTCTTTTTAACTTACTCTTTTGTGAGAGGAGCGTGTTTATAAATGCCACCATCATCAAATCCTATTCAGTGTCATTCAGTTTATTTTCCATGGAAATTTGCATTGGAAAGCTGTGATACCAGTGCTTTTCAATTTACATGCAGTAGCATCCACTAAGAAGTTGCAGTACTTGTATTTTTAAGAGCGATGTATGTTCTTGAAACTGATTGATTGTGTTAGTCTAATCAAGATGTCAAAGCAGTTCCTTCTTACAATATCCTTCTTCATAAATCCATTAAGCGTTTGAACTTGTCTTTTGTGACTTTTTCTTAGCAGTAAGTAAGCATTGATCACACTAAAAGGATTTAGAAATGAGAACATTAACAAAGATTTAAGTGTAAAGCTGATACTCCACTGTGAGTAATGAACAGGAAAACCTATGCCACTTGCTCATCAACAGTAATTAAAAGACAGTTTATAAACTTTCAGCTGATACTTTAAAAGGAACTAAGGTACATATTTTCTAGACCTTTTAATATAGCATTTCAATCAAAGATACTTTCCTTTTTGAGTGTAGCTGATTAGTAGTGATTCATACAAAGCCCATATTATCTTCCTCTGTGATGATCTTTCAACCTGCAGATTAAATCATATTTTAAAACACAGATTCGTTATAAGAGGTTTATTTCTAATTTTGATATGATGTTATTTTTTTCCACACTGACTAAAACTGAGATTTTTTATAGAGTTTGGTAAGGATTCCAGAAAGCTTTATCATCTGGAAGCAACTAGAAATAGTAACAGCACTTGTAATATTGTTTGAGATAGTTCTGTGGAAAGATTAACTGGAGCAGAACTGAGTATGTAAAATGTATTTTTTTGCCATGTTTCTGAAAGTCCTCAAGTCTGGTATAATCTTTTATTAGATATTTTAGGTATTAAAAATCAGGAAACTGTAACTAGCTTTATTTTTAATTGGCAAATCTACCTAAATTGTAAAAGAAGTACTTTTTCAGCTGGACTGAGGATTTCAATGAAGTGAAAGAAATAAAAGATAAAAGTTGTCTAAGTGNAGTTCAGAGAAGACTGCAAACCTCTGGGAGGTATTAGTGGAAAAATATATTTTGATATAACAGTATTCCTTTTTTTTTACTGTGATGGTGCTTACTGTGTTGATTACAAATGCAAAAAAAAATTTCATTTGGTTACCCTTCAAATGTACTGTAGATGACATTGAAATAAAACAGATCTTCCTTTATTTTGTACCTTAACAAATGAATAGTATCTAGTAGCATAACAAGTAGAAAGTTTTCCGATCAAAATACAGTTTTTAGGTTGATGAACAGAAAGCACTGCAGATGTCTATGTATTTTTCCTACATGTGCTATTTGTACATGCATTATGTAAATGCTACATATTTAATTTTGGACATGTCATTACTTAGTGTCATCACAAGTGATCAAGAAGGTGGATAGCGGGATAGGAAAGCCTGCAGCTGGTAACAGCTTGCTCAGAATAAACTGAACTGGTGAACTAAGAAAAGCAGAAAGACCTTTTGAGAGAGAATGACTGCAATACAATGGCACTTGAAATTCCCATTCATGTAAACGTGAAGTGACATAAAAAGATGTGGGGAGAAAAAGGAAATTCTGTTTCGGTACATAATCTTTAACCATGAATTGTGCACTGCCACTTAGGAGCTAGAAGTGGAGGTCATAATACTTCTATACAAATGTTAGAATGGAGAATGAAAGAGACCCTAAATTTGCCATTTTATAAATCTATGGTGTTCCTGTGGAACAGGCTTGGGGTTGAAGGAAGTCAGGAATGAGTGAAAATGCTCCTCTGAAGACTCCTTAGCCTGGGAGAAGGAAGGTTAAGAGGGGAATGTAGCACATGTTTACAAAGTACGTGTGACACAGGGGAAAGTTTAATCTTGTTTAAAAATAGGTGTCAGGTCCAAGCCTAAGATAGTTCTTTACACAGCACACAGTTTAATTGTTGAACTCTTTACCACAACACTCTGTGGGTCCTGAATGTTACGGGGATTCAAAAAGTGACTGAGCAAAGTTTGAGAGAAAAATCTGTCAGTAGGAATTGAAGCAGATTCCAGTATCTGGTTCAAGATATCTCTGTGGTAAGGTGCTGGAGGATGGGAAGAAGTTACCTAAAGCTTACTCTTCCTTGAATTTTCCCTTACTGGTGTCAAACACTAAGTACTCAACCTGGATTCTTTTAGAGTAGCCATACTGGGACACTGAAGCTCTGTTGATAACATTTGGATAGTTTCCACATAATAAAAGTTGTTTAGGTTAGAAAGATTGAAGACATTATTTCTAACAAGTGATAAAAGAATGTCTTTTTTTCTACAAGGCACTGTATTTTTTATAGCCACATCATGGTTGGAATGTTTTATGTTTAGGGTCTTAAAAATACAAAGTCAACATGCAAAATCAGGCAGCACTTCTTCCTTTACAATTTTTGTAGCTTGCAATATTGATAATGAGTTTTCTACTAATTTACACGTTTAAAATGGAAAAGTGTGATGTGTTGGTTTGCTAGATATCAATACCTTATTTTCTTCGTAAATTTGTTTTGTTTAAAACAATATACTTAAATGTGTCATCCTTTATTTTTCAAATATATTTTCTGCTCTTCCTTCTGTGTACATTTTATTTGAGCACTTGGCAGTATAACCCAATAGGAAAAGTTAACTTTCCTGTTTGGTCTCCAAATACATGAAGAGAGCTGATAGGAGAGCTGGCCTCTTCATTCACTCCAGTTCAGCAGGTTGTTTGATTTGATGAGAAATAAATGAGCAAACCAAAATGCCAAGAAAAAAATTGATGCAACTATTTTACATGAAATCTGATTTGTATTATAGGAAAATTACATCTTTGTTTTCTGATTAAGCCAAGAAAGCCTTTAAACAATTATTCATCAAAACTGATTTTTAATGGGATGATGATAGGTAGAACTTTTAGTGTTAATAAACTTACTCAAACTACAAAATTATTTCCTTCAGGTGTTAATATTGCTCACAGAGACAAGGCCTGCTTTTTATTCATCTCCTCCTGTCTGTACTGCTTCCTTTTCCTGGTCTCAGGGAAGCGTCCGTTTTATTCTCCAGTGTTTCCAGTAATCCAGTTTTTCATTATTTATATCTGATTTAGTTCCACATTCTTCATATCAGAAGCACTTTGTTCTTCACAAAACATTAATATCAGTTCTATATGCCAGGAGTGCATATATTTGGGAATAAATATTTCTTTAATTTTAAACATGATAGCTTTACACTAAAGACAAGACATTTATATTGTTTAACAGCATTAACAAAGCCTAATGTTATTCCTTCAGCAGAGGAGCAGGGATGGAGTGGGGAGAACAAAGTGTAGGAGAGATGAGTTGTCTTGTTTTTAAGATCTCCAAATCAAACAGTTGTGTTAATAGGCTTTGGTCCTTCAAATAACTGCTTGGAAAATCAAGGGAAGCTAAGGAAATTCTTTTATCTTTTTGAATCATTTAAAACCGTTCCAAATTTGCTTTTCTTCCAGTTTGTTCCTTTATATAAATACTAAATATCGCATTGTTAGGTGTTGCATCATATTGCTAAGTCTACGTAATTAACAGAAAATTATGCAAAGTCAAAGTAATGTTGCAGGTACTTTTATTGTAGTAAATAAGTCTTGCAAAGGGCTTTTTAATGAGGAATTTAACAATTACTTATTTTGGTATTAAAATGTAATGAGTATCTGTTTTCTTTTAGTGCATTTGAATTTATATTTGTACTATTTAAGCTACTCTATGCATTTTATGACCTTAGCTTTTTTCAGATTAATCACCTTGTTTTTCCTACTGTCATTTCCAAAAAATCAGTAGAAAAGTAGACTTTCTGGAGTTAAATCTTCATTAAATGTTTTTACTCACCCATGCAGTAATTTTTTTTCTTCTTCCCCTTACTCTATTTCATTGTTCTCAGAAGTGCAAATAAATTCAGAATCAGAAATCTCTTCGTATTTAGAAAGAGTTCTTGGAAAGTGTGAAGATGAACATATGTGGAAGCATGCTTACCTGTGCTAAAGCAAGCTTAATGTGACACCTGATCCTGAAACTGATGCCCATGAGTTCAGTAATGCTGTCTAAAAACAGTGTGTTAACAACCTTGGGAGGTCTTAAGCTCATGGAACGTGTCTAATAGCAATCTAATTCTGGCGCAGTCTGGTTCTTTTGAATGATGTTAACTGGTTTCTGTTGATGACTTCTCTTCCTTACATTCCCGGAAAAGGGTGTCACCAAAATTCTATGTACTAAGATCTAGCACCAGTGCAGATGTAATTTTAGCTATATACTTTCACTGGTGAAGATGTTTTGTAGAGTTTCATCCTGAGTTTTGATCTTTTCGCAAACATGATGGAGAGGTGTGGGAAAGTATTTAACACATTCCTACCAGGAAAGTTGCTGTTTGTGTCACTGGATCACTGTTGCTCCTCAAGAAACATAATCCACCAATATACCTGAGCTAGAAAAATGCACTTTTTATTTTTCCTGCTAAAGCAGAGCTTACTTTCATGGTGGAGTGTTGATGATGTATTTGAAATTACACAAGTAAAAGTGAAAAACTCTGATTTGGTCCTAAAAGTAATATTAAATTATGAACAATGGTTCAGTTTTCTTCCTGATTTGTCTGATAACTTTGTCAATAGGGCAGTCTAGGTTCTGGGGGCATACTTGTAGAGATGTCCTATCCCCTTGTTTTGGGTAAAGCAATGTGCACAACACTAAACTGTACAGTGAGGAGATGGATTCTACTTAGAGTATCACCCATTTTTTGATCTGACCTCTTGTTTTCTTCAGTTTACTAAAATGAGCAAGAACAAGTCTATTCTTAGGTCCATGCATCACCTAAAATAAAAAGTGCATAAGGAGAATTGAGTATTAATAGAAAAGCCGTTCTGTGTTGAATCTTTCTCACTAGTAGAATGTTTATTCTGCTCATCCTTTTCTTCTGACAAATGGGACACAACTGCTGCCAGTTGTCTATTAATTGCATCCTTTTTATCAACTTCCAACTCTTTTTATTAAGCTGTGGTATGCTCCATTTAGTATATTATTCTGTGGATATGTTTCTTAGCATTCTCCCTCAACAGATATTTTTTTTTCTGTCATGCATGCATTCCCCTACTAGAGTGAGAGTGTGAAAGAATGTGTTGAGCAGTGTCAGATGAAGCTCATTGCTATTCTAACAGCATGACTGCGCTCCTTTAGGAGGGCATTCAATCCTTGGCATTCATTCCCTCACACTGATGTGATAACAGAATAAAAGAGCTTTACAGCTGATTGAAGTCAAGTAGTGGAGCCATTGTAAAGGCTCACAAGAAGATTACTGATGAATACCATTACTGCTTGAGGTTGGACTAGCAATTGTGCATGTCCGTGCTTTCTTAGAGTGAATAATGAAAGGGAGCATGTGTTAATAATTCTGAATTAGCTATGCTTTCCTTTCTTAGAGGGAAGATGGCGGTGTCCATTTTTACTTCAGAGTGCTAAGAATTATGTGATAAATGCTTACCAAGATATGAAAAATCTTTAATTTTAAGTAGTAATTTGAGCTGTGGCTGTATTAGTTCTCTATTTCTGAATATCAGAATAGAGGAAATGGGGCATGATATTCTGCTTTAGTCTAGAGTCAAAAGGTGTTTGGCCACTTCAGGAATTAATGGAAATTCACAGGTTTTTCCATCTTTTGCACAGCAACATTCTTGTTTTTCTTATGACAGGAGACAGATTGATGGCTTTGAATTTATTGTGCTACATGGAACATTCTTTGCTTATAAATGAAGCAGATGACTGAGATAAAGTTGAAGCCTCTTCTGTGATTTAGTTTGGGTGGATGTTTTTGAAATTAAAATACTTTGTGTCTGATTGTTTTTTGCTGCAGACAGGGAGTATATGGGAAAACATTACATCAAATGCCCAGTCTCTCATTTTTTCTGTTATGCTTGTAAGTAATGATGGAATATGAGATAAAAAACTTTGCAAGAAGACTTTCATGTACAAGAGGATGATTCTTAACTACCTCTGACAAGGCCCTGGATGCCCAATAGAAACTCATGTTGGCCTGAGCTTTGAGATGGGCTAACTCTTTCACTTGAAAGCATTCCAAAATGGCTTTCTGAACTGTTTAAATTTTTTTCTTTGTTTGTTTTTTGTGGTAGAAGTTAAATAATTATTTTCTTTACTAGTCACAAAATTCTGTCTATGGGAGAGCAGAAGTAAAAGTTTGTAGGCAACTCTAGATCTATGCAATGCATCTTTGTAGGATGGGTTTGCTTTCGGGTTTGCTTTCTATCTTTGAGTGTCTGCACTGGCAAACAGTATAATGCAATAGGAATGGATCTATGAAGAGAAACTCTACAGTTCAAGTCATGATTCGGTGTGTGACTGTATGTGAGAATGTATTTCAAAAGAATGCTTGCAATCAAAACCAAAACACTGCAGTGGCTGTGTCATTCAGAAATGACTTTCTGAATCCTGGTAATCTCCTCAGAGCCCGCTCTGGCCTCTGCAAGATCCCATTCATCAAACTCTCTTTGCTTCCTGATCCTCTCAGCAGCCTTTCTGGCTCTGATTGGTGCAAGCTCCTAGTTCTGTGCTGTAGTTTCCCTTCTGGTCTTCACTGTGGTCCCTGGAAGATTCCTTCCTCAGTTGCTCTGAAGGGAAGCTCCTAAGGAATCTCACTTTTCTTCTGGAGACATCATCCTGACCTCCTGGTGTCTGTTTTTGAAAAGGAATATAACATAGGCTGAAGACGTATAATAAGTTTTTACAATAGTCTTAAATTGGATCATCATAAATATCCGTATGATTACTGTGCATTGTATTGTATAACCTGTAATATGTATTCCATTGTTTTTGATAGATTACAATAATTACATGCTGTGATTTTTTTTGTCCTTTATCTGCCTTTGGGAGCAATGGCAGTAATTCTGTAGATTGTGTTGATACCTCTGAATGAAAAAGGTATTATGAAAAGTAATAAATAGAAATGATGCCTCCAACTTATATTTGCTCTCAATTTGTTTCTAATGGAACTTTTATGAAACACAGTAAATAGTATTGAAAATGCAAGTTTTATGTAGTGACTTAGAAAATAGTAATAATACCTTGAATAAGCTAAATAGATATTAAAAGCTATGCAGCAGGTTTTTTGCATTATAGGCAAAAATTAACATTTTGGAGAGGAAACATGGTCTAGTAGACAGCACAATAGAGATAACCCTTGATGTGCCTGTGCTTTCTTACTTTTTCATTTAAATGAAGTAAATTTTTTTTCTTTTTTGCTAAAGGTTGTGGATGAAAATTTCCAGATAACATCATCTACCGTTTCCTTTCTGCAAAAGGAGAGCACATTTTTTTAAGTTTTGTATAAATTAAATCATAATCAGCTCAACAAAGACTGTATCTTCTGATTATTCTTTAATAAGTTCTCATGTTGCTTAAAAGAAAGATCTTATATATTGTGCTCAAAGTTGCTCAAAACTAACAGTAGCATTTTCATGACTGAGGTTTTAAGTTCTAATAGTCTTCCTGTTTGCTAATAAATGGGTTTTTCTTCTTTCTAATGGGATTATTTTCTTGTTCATAGTAATTTATCAAACCTGTGGAAAAGCAGCATGTTAGTGGGAAAACAAATCAATCTGTCCTTTCTGAGAGGTATAAACAACTTTCATTAATGATACTTTTTAAAAGCTTAAATTGCAGACAGAGAAAAGTTATTTCTTAGGTGTGTTTTAACTTCATTTTATTATTTCAGAAAAAAATTGGGTTTCTGCGGGTGATGTGCTGTTGGTTTATTTTGAAGCAAGCCAGCACCTGTTTTTTAATAAAACATTTTCATAATTAAAAACTTCAATTTTGTTGAGTTTCCCATAAGATACAATTTGAAATGCATTTTGTTTCATGATAGTGTCACTTTTTGAAGTCAAATATTTAAGTGCAAACTAAGTTTTGTATGATTGCAGCGTATTCTTTTTTAAAGTGTGGTTATTAATATCATCTCTGAATACCTGCTATGTACATTAGATATGTGGCAAAGAGATTTTTGGTTTTCTGACTTGCAGGTTCCCTTCCTCTCCAGTACTGAGTCCTGTGTCATTACACATGCATTCTTCATGTCTTTTATTCTAACTGGGCTATGGCTTTTTTTGTTTTGAATTCTTTTTGTCTCTGGTCCTGTACCCATTGTGGAAACAGAACTCTGCCATTTGGTTCCTTGTGGGCTCTTAGTGAGCAGTGCTGACAGTCTTTGGTTCCTGCCTGTTTCTATAGTAGCAGCACCTTATCATTTTACAAAAATGATTAATAATTTGGTTTATAATTTAAGTGCCCAGGGATGCAGTGACTTTTTACAACCTTCAATAGCTGACCTTGGTTTAGTGAGTTAACATGAAAATTAAACAGCTGTAGAAATGTTCCTTGCTGTCTGAAAGTTATGTGCCAAATGCAGATTCTTGAAAGATGGCCAGGATACATGTTCAGTAGCTCATCAATCGCCCTGAGAACTGTGAAACTCCTGGAATCAGTTGTGTGCCACCACTGTGTCTGTCTGTGTGCCTGGACAGGCAGTTTCTGCATGGCTCTGGAAGTCTCTTCAGTAGATAAACTCTCAATATAACTTTGCATGAGCTGATAACTTTGTTTTGCAGCTTGTTTTGCACAGTGCTTGTTTCTTCCATTAGCACTGTACTGCCTCTGTTTTGGCTGGAATGTTGTCAGCATGTAGTGAGCTTCACCTTTCCACAGAGCCATTCTGTAGTTGAATTTCATATCAGTAAGTTTTAAATGCTACCCTGAAAAGTAAGGTGTGAAGAAAATAGTTTCAAAAATGGTATTAGATGATCAGTATTGATCATCATAAAAGCTCTTCTTACTTTTTTTGGGCAAGGTATCTAATTGCATTAGTTCTAGTTTATTTTGTTTAATTCTTCTGTATCCTTTGCCATTTTGATGTTGATTTACGGTGTTTAGTAATCTAGGAATCACAATATATGGAAAGTAGCTGAGGATGAGTAAGCTGTGTCAAAAATCTTGTAGCTATGTACCAAATGAAGTTGTATTTGCAGTTCCAATTATTTACAAGATTTAAAACATTGACATTGACTTAAATTAGTACTTGAACATACAGCTTTATATCCTTTTTCCTAGCATTTTCGGATATATTTTAGTCAGATTTTAAAGCCTTAAAGTTCAGAGTCTTCAGTGTTCATTGCTGTAAGCAAAAGCATGTAAGAAAAATCGGTTTAATTAATTCGAAAAATATTATAAAGCTGAAGGACATATGCAGTAAACATTTACATATTGATGGTACATCTTTTAATAGATAAATATTTTAGTTCACAGCTCGGGTAGATAATATTTTGTATGGTTTCTGTTGTAATTTTCTAGAGGCTGAATTGTTACTGTGCTACATATTTGTTCCTTTGATATTCATTTTGTTCATAATATTCATCTTAAAGCCTTGGAGCATGATTTTTTTTAATGATTGTCTTTTTGTTGCCTGTTACAACTTAATGAAAGAGCAAATTGTATGTAAGTCTTTTTTTTTCTTTTATAATAGTAGAAAATAAATCCACTGAGAGTCATTTATAGCCTCAGTAGGCACTCTTTTAAAGGCTCGAATGAAATAAATTGTGAAATACTTCTGCAAATTTGGAGAGGTGCTTGGGAATCTAATGCAGTATGCAGTGTCCACGTTGTTTCAGTGGGATTAGTATTGTGCTTTTAAAATATTTGATCAATAGTTTTTGATTAAGGAATTGGCAGAAGTACTGTCAACTGTGAATTTCAGCTGAAGATTTTGCGTTCAGTCAAAAAACTCAGCCAGAAAGCTTTTCTTTGCATCAAAGCTGTCTTCCTATTTCGAGCTGCTTAAGGTTGGAGGTGGTGATTAGGGCACTCTGGCTTGCTCTGTCATCTCTTGGAAGTGTCTCAAGCTCCTGGTACTGAGGACTCAGTCCTTTAATGTCAGCACGGATTAGTGGAGAGTTGCTCACAAATGCTGATGGAAAAAAATCAGCGAGTCATGTTTATTGACAGCAATAGGAGATTTGAGAAACTTAAACTTCACAGACTGGTAATGCCATATCAAATGGGTAAAACATGAAGCTCTGTAAATTACCTCGGGCTGTCAGTATGGAAAACACTGTTGTAGAGCAAGAGCTTTTCAAGCTATTCACCTGTGCTGTAGCTGTGATGGAGAAAGGTTTTCCAGAAAGTAAACCCCAGTACATTATTGGTGACATTAGGATTAATAAAGTTTTATGCAGGTGGTAATATCTTAAAAATTGCCTCACTTTCTGCCAATTTTTTTCTTCATTTACACTGCTAATGGATGTTCTCATAGAAGCTTTTCTGTCAAAGCAGCTGCTAGGAAAGCACTGAGGATTCGTGTTTGATGCACCTGAGATGGAGAAAAGTATGAGTGTTACTGTTGTAATGATCTTGTAATTGCTGAGGGCTCTTCAGGGTCAACACAGAACTTTCAGTTTTCAGAGGTAAGAATAGTAGAATCAGAGGTAACCTCCAGAGAACCCTGATAAAGAATATTGCAATGCTACAGGTGTTACTATTCCCACATGAGTCTTCTGTTTCATGCTGCTGTCTTCAATCAATGATGTGGTGCGAAAAATTATTAGTGCAGATTTTGTCTTGATTGTTCTTTGATTGTCAAGAAGATTCAAATCAAAGAGCTTACCTTGATTCAGTGTCCTGAAAGATATTTAAGTACGGAGCAGGGTGTGGCATCCATGGAGACATTTAGTATCTTCAGAACCATAGTGTTATTCACAGGAAATATGTTTGCTTAATCTAATGAAGACAGTTGTATTTACTCTCATTCTGATCAGAGTTCAGCAAAGCTGCACTTGATCATCACTATTAATTCTTTGCGTGCTAACCAGTTGGTGGATGGGCGTAGAAGTGGTCTATAGAGTATTTTTTGGATTAGCTTGGCAAGTCTTTTGTATTAACAAAAGAGACAGCTAGTCTTATTCATCCGGACAAGATCAAGCTCCTGGCGACATCTATCAAGTATTTAATGAATTTAATTGAAATTCATGCATTATTAACATTTCCAGCTGTGATATTGAGTGACTAGCAATTTTCAGATACTTGGAATGAATAATGGTGTTGGCTTTTCAGTTGCTTTTGACATCAGTCCTTTTAGAAACCTGCAGTTTTGCACAATCATGACTGTAGAGCGTCTGTGCTGGATGAAGCTGAAGAGCAGCTGAATAATGTTTTCAGATGTTGTGCTTTTTCATCTCTTTAATCAGACAAGATGTTGCTGCATTCAGCAACCGCCTACTTTAGTTTATATGTCATTATGAGTATGTTTTAATAGAAGCTGAATGAAATGTGAAGCATGCAGACCAAGGAATCTTGTAAGCAGTCATATGGTCACAAAAAGCTTGGTGTAATTAGATCATCATCACAAAGCAAGATTGAACATTTAGGCAAATTGACATCTTTAGGTAGAGACTGATTCAGATAGTGTTGCTCTCCAAGGAAACACTATTTTCACAAAGAAGATTTTTGCTAGCCAGCAAATGGAGGAAAATACCAGTCCCAACTATTTCGTAGCCTCTAGCAGGCTGATTCAAAAATCAGATACCGATGATCAGAAATTAAGGATTTTGTTGCTAGTTTCTAGTTTGTAGAATGTAATGTGGTTTAATGATGAGAGAAGGAGATGGAAACGGCCCGTGATGTGAGTCTTGAGTATCTTCATAATGGTTGTGCTAGAAAGCTAGATGATGTTCTTGACCCTGTGTCATGACTTACCTTGGTTGTGAATAAGGTTGTAAAGATTAGCTGGGAAAACAGGAAAGTAAGGCAATAGCTCATGCTGATTATTAAATACCTTTTTGGTATTTCCACTTATCATCTTAGTTGACAAAACCACCTATTAGAAAACATGTGACTGAATGTGATACATATATTTCTTAATTCTCAGTGTTTATGGTAAGTTTCAAAGAAAGAAAGAAGGAATGAAAGAAGGAAGGAAAGAAAAAGAAAGAGTAGTTGGAGTTTGCTTGAAAATTTATTCATCATTATTATTAATAAGAAAACAGGTTTTACTTAGACCTCACAAGGTTTTGGTATAGATGTCATTTTATGTTTAGAATCTAATAAGAAATCATCACAAAACTTTTACACATTATATTGATGTAATTATTTCCTCAATTTACAGAAGGGGGAATTTGAGGATCTTAGAGTTCCTATCCACTGAACAAGAATTCAGTAATATGTTTGTTGGATTGTTTAATATGCTTTACTCAAATGACAGTAATATTTTACTTAAGAGTTAATTGCACTCAAACTACCAACTTTTGTCCGAAAAGGCATACGAGAACCTCCGTATCTGGAAGTGACGTACGTGGCCTAAAACATACTCAGTGAGAGGATGTCTGAATTATGTTGGCAGTGAAGCATATTCTTGTTATTTGATGAGAAGTTGGAATAAGCAACCATTATTTTTAATATTGTTATTTAGATTTTGATTTTGTCTTTCAGTTTAATATGTGATATATGTGTACAGTTATTCAAATTATTTTTTCAGTTATGAAATGGTGGACTAACACTTTTTAGAGGTCTGCTTTGAAGTATTAATTTAATAACTTTTATTAAAGCTAATAATACAATAAAGCTAAAGCAAATTATTCAAACAATTATAAAACTATTATAAACTATTTCAATGTCTTTGAAATCCATGGGCTAAAAGCTCTAGTGCTTGTCTTGAGCATGTATTTCAGCAAATGTGATAATGGATGAATATCTGCAGAAAAGGATATCATTGTGCTCTTTTTAATGAACTAACAACTTCATGCAAGAAATACAACAGTACTACTGCTTAGAATAAAGGGATACATGTAAATGAGGCTGGTGCTGAAATTATATTTAAACAATGCTGACAGTTCTTCTATTGTGCCCATTAATTAATTTCCCAGCATCAAGGTTCTCTGGGAATGATCTGTAAAAATAATTAAAATTGTACATGAGGTGAATAATTTAGAAATTCAAAAGGTGAAATAGGTAATTATTTTAGTAAATATTAGTCATACTGCTTATTTCAGGTCATTTGCCTTTTAAAAGCAGGTTACTGAGGAAGTATGACCTGGGTTTGATTCACATAATGTGCTGAGGTTCTCCTCACAGGTGGAAAAGTTGCCATGTTCTTTTTTAATCAATTGTGCCTGACCCTGTTGCAAATCAGTAGTCTGCTTAAAGTAGTTTAACATTTATGGAAGAATATTTTGCCTTACAGCAAAGTACTTCATATTTAAATCAATTGCAGCAAATTTTTACTAATGATCTGGATTTAGTTTGCACTTTGTAAGTTAAATCATATCTTTAAGTAGAATTCTGTGGATAAAAATGGTGTTTATTTTGGTGCGACACAGCTTCCCTTTATTTCCACCACATTTTTGGCCAACTAATTGGTGTCAAGTCACTACTTGAGATGGAATTTAAATGTCTAAGTTCAAATTAAGTTAGTGGTTTCAGATAGAATTAATAGGGTCTTAATAGGAAACTTCAAAACAAATTCATTTCCAGCTGGATAATTATGTCTGAATATCTGAAACCTAACTTTAAGCCTAGCTTAAAATAAAAGAAATTGTTGCAATATATATTCTTTCTGTCATTGAATGATGAAACAAGAATTAGATTTAAATTTCGGTATCCCAAATGTGCATGCCTTTGAAAAGCTTTTATCTGGAGCTTTTCAATCAAATCTGCCATGTAGCTTATTAAAAAAGAAATAGACTGCAGCTTCTAGAAAGTGGTTTCTTCAACGTCACACATGCCTGGGAGGCAACCAGTTAGTCATCTTTTGGGTTTTTTCTCATCTTACTGCTCCTCCACCTTTCCATAACAACTCACTTGGTACTTCCATAACTTCACGCATGCAAGAGGGATTTTAACTTCAGGTGGGGGAATCTCAGTAAATTAAAGGTGCAAAGTTAATTTTTTAGGAAATGGCTAGAGGGTTAGGCTTTTCAAGCGTGTGGAAGGCTGTTGGTAGTGTCTCATCTTCTCATATCCTCTTACAGCTTGTGTGAACAGAGTGCCTAAGCCTTTTCCTGAGGAAAATACCAGAACTAAAGGGTGTAGAGAAGTGTGTTCTTCAGCTTTATGTGCATGCAAGAAACAAAATTAATTGTAGGCTTGTGTTTCATGCTGTTAGAGGAAGTAAAGGACATAGTGATGTTCAGTGTTAATTACACAGAGATTCGCTATTTTGAGTCATTACACTGCGTCCTGCTTTGGTAAGATAATTAGGAACCATATTAATGGCTCTAACCAAAATACTTTGTTCTTTAATACATCAACTATGGTGAACAGAGGAAAATATAGCTGTAAGTAATCAACTGCTCTCTAAAACCTAAACATTGTAAATTATCTATTGTTATGGAGGCAGGCTTATAATGTTATGTGGCTGTTACTTGTTATTGCACTGAAACCAGCCTGGAGGAGTTTCATTAGTTCTTGCTGCTGATTCTCCTGTTCTGGTCGCCAAACAAGTTTGGAGTTTCAGATCTTAAAAATATGGAAGAAAACCTCGCAGAAAGTATTTTCTTTTTTCTACTAGAGAAGCCATACATACGTATATTAGATTTGGGTTTTCTGTATCATCCCTTACTATTATGTTGCTTGTTATCTAAAATGGCAGTGATTGGTCTATCACTGGCAGAATTCACATTGCCATGTCCCTGGTTTGCAGTCTTCTTCACAGTCATAACTAGTAGGTGAAATGGAAATTGTTTGCTTTGTAGAAATTCAAAGCAGCAGATTAAGTAATAGTTTTTCCATAACTGCAAAGAACAACTCATGGTCACTTTTTATAGCAGATGAGAAAAGGCTTATTAACATGGGAAATTAGAGAAAAGAAAGTATGCTTTCTGGTAGTTTTACTATACATAACACTTCTATGTCTATCTGGGTTCTTTTCAAAGTAATGTTGGAAATAATTTGCAAATGTTCTCCTTGAATACAGTTCAAAATGTTCTCCTTGAATACAGTTCAGCATCTTCTTCCATTTGTATCGATGGCATTCTCCAAGAAAACTGCCTTACTCCACTTTCTTCTGTAAACACCCAATTCAGCAAGAAAGGGTACTATAAGGGAGTTGTACAAGAAGCTCCATTCCTTTGTTAAGATCTGGCAACTTTCCCGTGCGTGAAGGTAATAAACCACCACACATGAGGAGAAAAATACCTGTAAAGGAAAACCACATTCCAGTATTGGTTGTGAGAGTACCTCCTTGAGTGAGAATCCCCTTGACATCCATGTCATGATTGAACTCATTAAAAACTTCATGGTGAATTCTTTAAATGAACCAAATGAGAAATACTGATTTTTTTTTTTCCCCCATCAAGTTTATTCTGGAAAAGCTAGGACAGAAAAAGTCAAATACACACTTGACATCAGGTATTTTTTATTATATTTGAATCGAGCGTATTAGCAAATGAAGAGGGCAGTGATTTAAATTCCATTCTCAAAAGACAAGGTAATGTAAAAATTTATATGAAAGATGCTTCTTAAAACTAATTATTAGTTGGAGAGTGGATAAATCAGGTAAATGGTAATTATCACTAACACCCATTTATATTTGATATTGATTAATAGTCTTAACATGAATTTTGCATGCCATGTGGAGCATTCTAACAGGGCAAGTTATCAAGCAAACAAAAAAATCCAGCAATGGTCTGTGTTCTCTGTGGTTGGGATTTCACACCAGAAGTTTGTATCACAAGTCATCTTTTAGGAACTGTTGCCAAGTTGTTGTTGACTAGATCAGAGAGGCCAGTGATTAAATTGTTAGGAAAACTGATCTTCACCTAGTTTTCAGCATAAATTTACCAAATCTAATTGTAAGAACATTGTAAAAGAAATAGTTTTAGCAGAAATAGGAAATGTCAACACAGTTCTTGTAAAGTTTGTTGTTGTGTTTTTTGGTTTTGGTTTTTTTTTTTTTTTTTTAAATAGCTCTTCTGTAAGGGACTTAGTGACCTCTAAGGATTGAATAATTTTTTGCATTGTGTTTCAGCTGTGACAGATGCTTCTACCTTGCTGTTATGACCTGGAAATCTTAGTTTCCATCACAGATTTTGAGGTGCTGTGAAATGTGTTTGGATCAAATTTTTAATGCAAAAATCAAACCAGTCCGTAAATTTTCATGTTAATTGTTGGATGTTTCCATTAGAAATAGCTACTTGTAATCCTTACCTATAAGTGAGGTAGATTTTTTGGTTTTTTTATTTTCTTATAAAGGATAAAAGATCCAACTTTGTTGCTGTCTTTATTATGACATTAGATTCAGCTTAGACAAGTACTGTTGGTCACTTCTTGCTTTTAGGATCCCCCTCTTGGGAATAGTCATAATGAAGGAAAAGCAATGATAGAAGGCAATCCAAATTGTGCAAACACAGCAAAAATAAATTGTTTTAATAGGTATTTTTGCATATAATTGTAAAAACCTTTTTAACATGTATAATGACTAAAATTTAATTTTTTATCACCACTGACTAATCAAAATTTCATTATATAACTGTAAAATTGACAGGCAGGAGAAGGTTGTGATCCTACATGAGTTGGTGGCTGCTGTGTACAATAAAAATAGTTGCAGACCTCAAACTATTCCAGCGTCTTTTAGAATGACAAGATTAAGGTGACTTCAATTCAGTGTTCTTTAAACTTAATAATTATATTCTTTCACCATGAGTAAATATGTCATTTTAAGAAAGTGTTGTCATGATTTTTTCAGTAAGAAATCACACTTCACAAAGCTTTTAGAGGCATTGAACATGTCTTGATGTAGAATATTGAGGTTGCTGAAAACAGTGAAGAAAGTTCTTCAGTATAGGTTACTAATGAAGAAACACAGCTGTGGAATTCAGTGGAATGCCCTGGTGTGAATAATAACTGCCTGAAAAAGAGAAAACAGTCGGTAAGAATAAGGAGGCAAGTTTCAAAAGTAAAGGAAATAACTTGTAATTCTGTTGCAATTTATTATGAGGCTTAAGCTCTTTCTACTGAAGAGATTAAAAAAGGTATACAGGAGCAAATGAGGCAGCAAGGTTTGCTGACAACACCCTGTTACTAAGAGTAGTAATGGTGAAAGGTGGACAGCAAGGAGTCCCAGGACTTCATATTGCTGTTAACAATCAGGCATAAATAACAGATGAAATTTCATGTGGGGGATACAAAGTGGTATTGTGTGTTTGGAACAATCTTAGCTTTACTGGCATAACCATGGGTGTCAAGGTAGCTTTCTACAGTCAAGCATAAGAGGAAGATATGAACTCAGTAAGTCAAGAACAGAAAAAGAAAAAAAAAAACCCAAGATTAGGAATTACTGGGAAAGGAAAGGAGTACAAAATATCATTATACAGCTACGAGAGTAATATTCTTTCTGCAACTTGCATACTGTATATTTGTATATTGCAGGAAAAAGTGCTTAAGAAGGCCGAGCAAAGATGGTGAAACTGGTACATGAGGGGTGGTGGAATAGACAAAAAAATTCTAGTCTGCAAAAGAGAAGGAAGGATGAATGGACTGAAGAAAGTGAACAGGAGTTGATTGTTCATACTCTTTCAGTGCAATAACTAAACTACTTTCAATGAAACTAGCAGGTCTTGGGTTTAAAACAGCACGCATTTGTATTTTGGAATTCTTTGCCATAGGACTTGGTGATTTACCAAGAAGTTTAGAGTTGCTAAAAGACTTAGGAAAACAAGTGAACACAAATCCATTAACACCTATTAAATGGACATATTCTACAGCTTGTCAGGACATCTCTGAGGATGAAATCTTTGAAAGTTGGAGGAGTGTTTTGGGGAGGTACTGCTATATGCCTGCATTCCTATACTCTTAGTCATCTGCTGTGGTCATTCCTGGTGACAGGCTAGTTACTGGGATGGACCTCTCTGTGGTCATGCTGTGTTTCTTCTCAGACTGGAACTCCAAGTCTTGTTTTTGACAGTGGATCGAGTCTGTGCCTAGGAAGTCAAAGCTCCTGGCTGATTGAAAAAGCAAAACTTGGAGGAGCAGCCAGTATACTCTATTTTCCATGATGTTCATGTTCTGGCTTCTTTCTCTTTTTTCTGCCATAGATTGCTTGTATGATTTGGAAAAAAAAATAATTTAGATTTCTTTTCAGCTCTACTATCTGCTCTTTGTATTGCAGTTGAAATGGAAGTGCTTAAAGTTGCTTTATTCATATGTAGTCATTGAGTGTTTGGAAGTCCTTGTGTCTGAGCCATTGTTTGACTGTGAAATGTGGTGGTTTCATACCTAACCCTCGCAAAATTTCATAGCTTTATTATTCTGAGTACTTAAATAATAATCATCTATTGTATTTACTTTGTGACTTTACCTTCTCTAAATGTTGAAGTATCCAGAGTGTGGGGGGCAGCTTAGAGTAATCACTGACTGGATAATAATCAGTCTAGTCATACAACAAAATATGCATTCTTTCAGTGATTCCCTAATTCAAGAAGTTTGGAGAGTGCAGTATAAAGAATACCTTTCATTTCAGCTGCAGAAGAGATACAGCATTTGCAGGGCAATGAGATATTTGTGATGATAACAATCTAAATGATTTTTATTGATAATGACAGATGGTTCTTAGATAATGTGCCCTGAATTGTCTGTAGTATGTTCAGAAAAAGTCTTCTGGAAGGTTGTACATCTGTCTTGAGATCTCTTGCTAAAATATTTAAATCAAGGTCATTGTTTATACTTGATTTTAAATAGCTTTTAGCTGATAGTCTCCATTTCTGTACATTTAGAGATCAAACTGTTTGTAACTTCAAAAGCTGCAAATGGAAAAGTATAATAGGTAGCAGGTGTTAGAAAAGGCAATTATGCATTAGCTGTTTTACTCAATTTCTAAAACTGTCTAAAACTATCCATTGGAAATACTTTGTACCTAGACTTGTCTCTGAAGCATGATGAATTTTTAAATCTGTAGGGGATATGCATTTTTTCTCTAATGAATTGCATATTTAAACCTATTTGGTTTCATTTAAGAGAGCTGAAGAAAATTGTATTGGTGAAAAAAAAATTGAACAGAAAAATCCCAAGACAAAGTACAAGTTCTTGTATACTTCCAGATAATTTTTCTGTAATTCTTTAAAAATATTTTCAATTTCCAGTATTGCAGTTCTGGGCATTTTTGCTTTTATTTTTTTTAAGCCATTTACCTATTTTTCTAGAAGAATTTTTTTTATTATGGGGTAATAGAATGAATTCTTAGGTTTAAAATCAGAATTTTGAGTTATTATCAGAAAAAGAGAATGCTTTGATGATCTAATTTGACCATCTATGCAATATGGTTTTACGAGTCAACATAAGAGAGAGCAAAATAAACAATTTGCCAACAGGAATTGCAAATTGACTTTGAAAATTAAATTCTGCTTTCAGAGAGATTTATTTAAACCTGTCTCCTTCTCCCATGTGCTTTTCAAGAAATTACATAATGTTGGGGGAGTTGGGAGATGAAAAGAGAATTAGAATATATTATTACCAAACCAAGTTCCATTCAGTTCCCTCTTTCTTGCTTATGTCGTGTAATTAAAGTAGTCGACACCTTTATTATATTCATGCAGGGTAACAAGTAATCCAATACATTAAATATCCCAATTAATAATGATTACTTTAATTGAAATTTTTCTGCCTACAGGCTGTTCAGTCTTTCTACTTCTTCATCTGCAAAAATGGTCTTAGTTTTTCTTATCTACCCTCAGCAGTAATTTTATGCTTTAGTTTATCTGTTTGGCAGTCTCAATCCAGCTTTATTTGCCTTCATCCCATAACCATCATTTTTCTTCTTCTGTGTTTCCTGTTTGATTGCGAATGCTGAGGCTGGTGCCTTGACTTTCAGTTACCCATCCTTTGAAGTAGATCCGTAGTTCACACAGATCATAGTTCATCAGGTAATCGTGAACTGAGCTGGTTCGTGCTATGTCAGAAAGTCTTCACTGGTCACAGCTCACATTCCAGGGTGGGCTTCTGGAAAATATGTTGGTTTTTCCTTGGGCAGACTGTCCACTTAATCTTAAACACAGTCCATTTTCATGGGACATTACTACCCTGTTTCCTTCCAGATTTGAAGACAGGTTGTCACTTATGAGTTTGCCTTGTGTATCCCAAAAGAATAGAAACTTCCTGTATGATTAAAGGCTACTACTTGAAAGGGCATTTTTAAATTTCACGTTAAAATTCAGAAAGAGGTTCACACTGAGCAAAAATCTGACCACAAGTACTGTTTTTATACTTAATTTTAAAAATTTTAAAATATTTTCCCCATTTTAGAGATGAAAATGTTATAAAATATTCTCAAAGGCTGATTTTAAAAGACATAGTACATATTCTGTAAATTTATTTACATAATATAGTAAGAAGAAGTTTGTATTCTTTGCATTTTTCAAAGTTGTGTTTGATTATTTAAATATTGCCACAATAATATCTGGCATGATAAGTGGAAGTAGCACTTTGCTTACAAGTATGTCTTCTGGAAATACTGTTTTATGCTTTTATATATGTTAACTTACCATCTCAAGAGAAATGCCAACACTGAAGTAAAAGACATGGATTTTTCAGGAGAACAATAGCCAGTACATAATTCTGTATAATGCTAACTTCAATGTTGTAAATTGGGCTTTACCTTGATTTTTCTGGCAAACTCTACAGAGAAGTTTTGTTAAAATTACCATATGCTTTCTCTGTCCTGGGATTTTACAATGTTATTCAAGTAATTTTATTCAAGTAGAGTGTTTTCCTAGAGTAGGAACCATATCACGGGATTTTATAATCCAAATAGTTCTTTTCTGCATCCAAAATCAGCTAACTCTTATTTTCAGTTCCAAGTACACTTTTAAAGCTTCCCTCTGAATAACTGGCATTATTTCTTTTCTTAATTCTTACTGATTTGGTGGACTAGATTATCTGAAGTTTCTGTAGCTGTTAACAAGGTGTTCGTAAAAACCTTTTGTAGTACACTGTGCTCTTTTATTGGTCAAGGGTGCAGGAGGAGGACATGTAGTAGGAGAACATAGCAGGGAAGTTAATTTTTTGCACAAATTTTAAATACTATGTTCTGGGTTAAATAGCAATAAAATAGGTGTTTTATCATGTTATACTTAATATAAGAAGTTGTTTCAGTTCACTATACTTGAGCAGAACACTGTATTTTTCTAAAGAGTTAACTGCAGTTTTGAAATACCAGCAGAGAATATGAAAAAAACTTGGTATATTTTTAAAGCGCTGTAATTAGATCTTGTAAATTACATAGATATCAGCATTTAAATATCTCTACATTTGCCAGATTATGTACTTTCGTTTTATAATTATTATTTTTAATTTTTTAAATGAGATTTTACATAGCATGAGTTCAGTCATCACTTTGATAATTTAATATCATAATTATTTTTTCAGTTCTCAGTGGTATAGAAAATAAAATCTAAGATTAATTTGGTAGTATGAGAAAACTTGTTGATGTCTTTTCAAAATAGGATCAGAAATTTTTCTAAACTCTTAGGTATACTTATAAAATACTAATTTCTAGGGAGAGGTTTATAAAGTGACAGACTGCTGACTTGAACTAGAACAGAAAGCTGTAGATCTGAATACAAAACTAAGTTATAAATGTTTCATGTTACAATTAGTAGATTTTTTCCTGTAGTGAAACCTCTAATTCAGTCAAATACAGAGCAAGTCGTTTATTTTTAGAAAGCTTAATAATTTTCTATAGCAGAGTTTATAGTTCAAAACCAACTATTAGTAGTAGAGTTTGCTCCTAGTAATGGAGATGAAGTAATATGTTCATTCCACAATGTTGAGCTGAACAGCATGATATTTCATGCCAGATATAAGCTAATGGATAACACCAGAAATGCAGAACACATCAGTAAAGGATGAATGTAAGTACGAGAACTGGATGCAAACCTCACCTCCATCCCCATTACAGATAATAGCTGTGATCAGGTTTGGCGTAGATGAAATGCAAGCATGTTTGTGATACAGAGACAGATGTAGCTGACATTTGTAGTTAGTAGTGAATGTCGTAAAAATACGCTTGGGGTATATGGTGATCAAAAGTATTATTATTTGTGTATTGAAAGGATGTATTTTTATTTTTTCTAGTCTGAACCAGAGGGATTTTCTCACTTCCATTTGTACGTCTGTGCTGCCTTCCTTGTCAGGTGGAGGAAAGAGATCCTGGAAGAGAAAGATTTTCAAGTAAGTGAAGGGAATATTTTTCAAGCACAGGATGGTATTTCTTAGATTTACCTTCCTAAAATTACTTGGGGATCAATGAAGACTGACAGTGTCTTACTGTTAGTTAGAGTTGCACCAAAAATGCCAGACATGAAGTGATGGACTTTAAGCAGTAGTAAATGTATTTTCTTTGTCCACTCTGAAAAAAAAACAAAAAACAAAAAACGAAACTGTTTTAACTGAGGCAGTCTTCAAGACAATGCTTTCTGGAGATGCTGTTAGCTGGTATTTCACAAAAAGATTTTCTGAAAAGGTAACTGGATTTTTAAAAATCTTATATATATGCATCACTGAAGTATTTATTTATACTTTCTCATCTGTATAATATAACAACTTTCTCTAACAAAGTCATTTTAATTCTTTCAAAAAAGCTGGGCAAGCATTCTCTTAAAATAAGGAGCCTGTTTTTCAGTAGGAAGTAAAAGGACTTCAGGCCTCTCCATTTCAAAACTGTATTTTTCCAGCAAAGAGCCTATCAGGTAGTTGTTTGGGGGAGGATTTGAACGTGGTAGTTAGGCAAATCATTTGCATACATCTGTAGAAGTTCAGGGTTTTTTCTGAGTTGGTGTCAGTTCACTTTCATGGAAATACTTATATTGAATTTTACCCTGGGATACACATTCAGTGCCTGAAAGGCTTTCAAGTCTTGTTTGGAGGCTGAATGTAAACAACCCTTGTTGCAAAGCCTCCACCATTGCCTACGGTGGGGAGATGGCCCATTTGCAGCTTATTTTCTCTCCATCTGACTGAACTCTGTGGCCCTGTACAAATGAACCATTGCGCACATTTGTGTATCACTTCAATCTAGTTTATTGTTCTTCATAAACCAATTTATTTAGAGCACTTTAGCTGTCATTGCCTATCTTTGCAATAAATAAATCCCTAAAGGCACAACATAACAGCTTTGATTTATACTACCAGCTAACACAATCAGATTTTGTCAATTTATGGTATTTTGTCAAAAACAACTTTAATGTTTGTATCCATACCTTGCAACTACAATTGTTCACTGTTAATCCTTACTATCAAATTTTTCCTGCTGATTTCCTACACCAAAGAGCATAATTTTCCCCTCACTACCAAATCTATTACAACAATGTTTTAAGTAAATTATCCCAAGGTATAGTATTGTGAAGATTTGTTTTGATCTCCTTACTTGTAAAAATACAATTCAGATTTGTTTACTTATTTAATAATTAAGGTATTTTTTATGGTTTAATTTCTTTATAGGCTATGTAAATTGGACTCTAAAATACAAAAATCAGGAACACACTGGAATACATTTATCAGACTTCTTTAGCTTGCTTACAATATAGAAATACAATTAGTAATTTTGAGGATCTGTAGACCAGTGCTAGTTTTATCCCTATCATGTGTTATTACTAAAAGGCTTAGCCTTCTTTATTGTGTAACATGACCTTTTAAAATGACTAAACTGAAGTGTTATCAATTCTCTAAATGATACTTCTGTCCCACAGGCAAGAATAAAATCCATTGTTTATCTGCTTCCATGATAATAACTATAGCTCATTGCCTAGGCTTCAAAGTAGTAGCTCAAGTAATAAGCACTTAAACTACATTGGAAAATTGGGAAGTTCAGTATATGCTGTTGAAGTACTCTGCATTGAATTCATAAGTTTGAGAAGTTATAGCTATAGTACATTTGGCACAGAAGTCTTTTGTTCTGTGAACTGTATCAAGAAGCACATGTGTCCAGTCATTTCTTGTGCACATTGTGTGTGTTGCATTTGTTTTTCTGCATGTAACATGAATAAAGGGAATTTATTCCTAATTATCAGTCAGAGAGCCAGGTTCTTTACTAGCTGTGAAAACTCCTGCTCTTCTTTTACATGTCTGTTTGACCTCTTTCAGTAGAATTACATACCTCACAGGAATTTTTAAGTCAGAATAATTTCCTCAGAACATCAGGTACGGTGACATGCCAGATGAGACACTGAACAGGTTTTGAATCAAAGACCAGTTTTAAAGGACTTGGTTATGCAATACTTTTATTCCTATTATTTGATGAAGTATTTTATCAGTAATGTTACAGACAGGATAATGATAGAAAATAGTCTTTTCTATAAGGTATTTGTTTCCATTCTCTTAAGTATGTCTTGCTGCAACTAAGCAATCAGGAAGAGTATGATGTTCATTCTTCCCCTCATATGAACAGATTGACTTATATACCAAATGTTTGTCCCCCAGTAACAGTAGTTCCTTATTACAGACACCGTGTGTGATTCTTGTTTTGGAGACTTTCTTTGTGTATTGTGTAGCAAAGAAAGAAATTTTGCAATGAAAGAAGTTAGGTTGGCTGGAATAATACTATAGAGTGATACAACCTGAAAATTGCTTGGTATTTGGTTTATATCTGTGTCATTAAATATTACAATATCCCCAGAAGTAACTTTTAATGAAAGAAATAGAGGAAGAAATAAATGTTACAACTCAGGCCTCCGAATGTTCATGCGTACATATTATATATATTATAGACGTACATATATATACCTCAACAGGCTATATAGAGACTTGGAACACAAACATATAGAACTCTGTTGATGCTCTTATGTTTCAAATAACATAAAAAATAATTTTTTCACTGTAAGATGATAAGTCATGATAGAAGTTGTCTTCTTTGAGTAATTTAAACAAGTTATTGCTCTCACTGCCATCTGTTTGGGTAAGTATGAGATACCAGTGTAGACCTCCTCTGAAACATGGGATTTACAGATTAACGTAAGTTTTACCAAGGACAAGCGAGGAAAAAGGTGATGCTTTATAGGTAAATGTTGAGCAATTTATATTATTTCTAGAAGTTGTCCCATGTTTCTGCCTTATGAAAATTGGGACCTCTTGGCTTTTCAGAGAAAATTCCATACCACTTCTCCATTCCATGTTCTTGTAAATTGTTCCTGTCTGACGACTGTAAAATACACTGGAGAATGAAGAACAGCTATTTCAAACTACAGAGTCCCAAAAGAAAACATTGGTTTTAGGGAAATGGAGAGGGGGGGAAATGTCAAATGGTTTTGTTTTCCTAGGAGTTTTTAGTTGATTGTGTTTTCTGTTACTTAATCAGTAATCTTTCTAGTAAGCTTTGATCCCATTTTGAAATTTGCTACTTAATGCGATGAGCTGTGTGATGCAATGCTATGTAATGAGGGCAAAAATTATTACATGTAATTTTCAAATTCCCGAGGGTCACTTTTTGATAGCAGTGAAACTAAACCTACATGTTTTCATATAATCAAAGATTGATATTATTGAAAAGAATGAGGGGTTCTTAGTTTTCATTGAAGTTTGTTATTGTCTCATGGTTCTCACTTCTAGAGAGAAAGAGTGCCCCATAAACACAGGTACAGAGAACTAGTTTGGGTAGCTCTGTAGCTCTATTCATACTTCAGATTAGCAGTTTATACTTCACATGCGGGGGAGCAGGAAGCACAATGGGCAGACAGTAAATGGAAGACCTTTTCATCCTGGCTCAGGTTTTCCTTTGTAATCAGTTGATGTTTTATAGAATCAAACAAGTCATTCTTGGTTTATGATATTTCAGTTGATGGCATAAATGTTCTGCGTTAATTTACTGGTTCAATACTAGGGTCAGATTAGAAAAGAAAAAAGCAGTAAATTTAATATAGATAAAAATACAATTTTTCTTAATGTGATAAAGTATGCCTTGTGAATGCAAATGTGAGTCATTTAGTTTCTACTATCTAAGCTTAAGTAATTAAACACGCAAGTAATGAAAACCTTTGTACTCATCAGCAAGTCTTAGACTTTGACTTACTGTTACTCATTTTCCTAACTAAAGCAATTATTCCAAAATTCTCCTGAATTCTTGAGAGGTGAATGGTTGATGCTGTTAAGTGATAAAACATTCAAGCATGAGTTTGAGCATTTTTAGAATTAAAAGATTAATAGAAAATATGGCTTTGGGGTTTAATGGTATAATGTGTAAGATATCTGAGAGATTTTTAATGAAACAGGACTTCAGTTACTAGATTCAGATGTCAAACTGATTATAAGCTAATAGTAATTTTTGTTAAGTGTAGTTGGACTGATACTGGTTTATCTGTTAGATTTAGTCCAAATTTCTAGTTTAAGTAAGTCATCATTTTGTTGACATAGCTGAGCTATAAAAATATATTTAATGTGTTGTGGTAAGGAATCTGTCTTCACTTATTCATGATTGTAAGATACCGGTTTTTCTATCTGTCTAACAGACATTTTCATGCATGCAGTCATCAACTCACATCTTTATTACTGCAATGTCCTTTCCTTTGTCTTTGACAAATACATTTTTTGCTTCCATTATATTCACCCAGTCTGCAAAGAAGCTGTAAAGATAATTTTTCAGGCCTTAATTTTTTTCTTGCTTTCCTGCTTTGCATCTCCCTTAGTTCCCTTTATAGTACCAAGGAAAGCTTAGGCACCTTCTCTTTCAAGGCCTTTAATGGACTAAAACTGACACCTTACATGGCATCTCAGATTCAGCATTGAGATGCTGACTCCCAGTTTACCAGCCAGAGATGATAGAGCCTCATCACACACTTTGAGCTTGCAAGAAAATGTCTGTGTTGTCTCCCAAGTGACCACCTTACTAAAATAGAGCACCTAATGCAGATATTCAATTACTTTTCTCTAAATCCTTATGTTAAATTTTCTTTTTTTTTCAAAGCCCAGAATAGATTTGACATGTAGGCTTGAGTCTGATAATAGCACCTACAGTCACATTGACTATTTCGTGTTGCTTCTTTTTATTTTTCTGTGAATTTGTTGTCTCTTATAGTTGAGCCATAAATTCCTCAGGATAGTGACTGTGCTTTATTCTGATTTATATAATATTTAAAATAATTATTATTTAATTATTATTTTCTATAAATACTAGAAAGTAAGCCTTAATGACCTCATTACCAAAATGAATGCATGCACAATTGTATGTTTTATTAAAATTTAGATATATGCTGAATAACAAGGTGCTTAGAAGATAAATTCAATTCATACTGCTGTGTGCTTTAGTTTAAAAAGTTTAATATTAATATCCTTCCTAGCAATTATCTACTATCTTTTTACACTCAACTACAGCAGTACAGGTTTCATTAGCGTTTGTGATCTTTTGCCTAGTTTATGGTGTAAATTTTTAAATAATTACTTTTTCTGCATCTAAGTACAGGAGTTCTCACTTCATATTATATGAGGCGTAACTAATAAATATATTTTAATTTAGCTTCTTGGTGTGTACTTTGCTAGAGATTTAGTTTCCGTTGCTACTGCAGTAAAAATGAATGTTTCTAAGTTAAAGAAAGAAATTTATGTTTCTGAAAGGTGTTTGCCGTCCTTCACTGTAAACTCTATGTATAGATGATTTTGTGGTTCTGGACCCGGTGCCCTCACTCTTCTCTCTGTGGAGGCTAACAGGGTCATTTCTGTGAATGTACCGAAACCTGTAAAGACTTAAGGACTGTGAACGTGGAAATCTTTCTAACTTTGGAGAGTCTGTCTACTAACATTGCTGTGATTTCATTCCCTGCTGGGAGCACTTTTGTTCAGCACAGTTCACTATATTGTCATGTGTTGCAAGAAACTGGAAGCTCTGCTGTTTTAGACTTCGAACATCATAGCTAGCAATCTAAAGTGAGATTGCTCCTTAATCTCTGAGTATTGGTAGCAGACAGCTGGGATTCAACGTTGTTGAATCATTTATGTTCAGAGGAGCCAATTTACAGTAATAAAAGTGCTGATTTTATTTTTGCATGCAAAATGCTTAATGAACAGAGAATGATGTGACTGCCAAAAGTTTAACTGCTCTGTTACCAGCCCTACTCAGCTTTGTTAAAAACTTCTGCATATTTTGATTATCATTTATGTCTTGACTTGGTCTCCACATGTGAGTATATCGTAAAGTAAACACAGAGATGTTTTAACAGACAGTCTTAGAAATACAAGTTTTGTCCCACAGAACTTATTATTGCCAATTTTTAATATTGAACTGAAATAGAGAAGATAGACTGTATGTCATCCTTCTTTTAACTTGGACAAACTAATGGTGTTGTACCACCTTGTACCAGGAGAAGGACTTGACCTCTGTCTAGAAAGTTACTGGAAGATTCTGACAAGTTTGTGTAGTACACTAAAAATGGCTTAAGATGCATGAAAAAGGAAATAAAAATCCTAACATTGGCCTTACTTATTCCTAAAGTTTCAGTGTGGCTTTCCTTTCTCTTTTGATGAGATTGTAGGCCTGTTTTTCTATGTTATAAATAGTTTTTTCATCAAAGCTTGGCTTTAATGTGCAAAGCTAAGAACAAAAATAACTTTCAAAAAAACCAACAAACAAACAAACAACCCCCCACTTTTAATTTACATTTTATGCAGTTAGCAATGTGCATATTTTTATACCTAAATTTACCTCTTTTTCTTTCATTTGCTTGAGTTTATAGGCCAAGGGTCTATAGTAATAATACTTGTGCCTGGCATTTTAAAAATGCCATACCTACAGTAACACAGATAAATTTTGTAATATCTGAATTTGGAATCTTTGCCTGTTTCTGTTGCCCTCTATCCATATAGCTCTCGCCCAGAAGTCATACTTACTCCTCAAGACATTTGGAACAATTGCACATAGTAAAATTGCAAGTTATAGTACAATGATAGTGAATTGCAAGTAGCTTAAATATATGTATTTGCTCACAAGTTACTCTGTGATGGGCACTAATATAATATCAAAATATTAATATTTTATATGTAATATGTAAATATATAAATATATAAAATATTAAAAATATATCACAGGAGTCAGTGAAACAAAGGCCTGCTTTCTCCAAAGCAATTGAGCAAACTCAGAAGTCCTTGAATACCTAATTCCTGCAGCCAGGAGTTATCTTGGGAAATAGATTTTTTTTTTAGTAATGAAATAGGTTTGCCAAAACAGGAAGACATTTTCAAAATCCCTGCTGAAGGAGACTAGCTCCACAGGGCAGGATACTGTATTAGTAGAACTTTTATTTGGAATGCAGCATGGAAAGTAAAACTTTGGTGATGAGAAACAGGCCAAGAGTCTTCAACTTTTGATATTGATATAAGTAGAATAAATATGTTTTCTTAATTTCTTCATATTTTATAAATATTTATAACTATAATCTTGGTTATGAGTGTTGACGTTTAGTAACTTTATTTTCACTGTTACTCTAACCTTTTTAAAGTGTAATTCCAAGGCCCATGGCTTTTGCCAAGTCATTTGCTACTCAGGGGTTTAACAAGGTACTGGGACACAGTGCCTTCTAACCCAGCACACCAGTTGGGAGCATCTAAAAGGGAACAAAATACTTCACTATAAAAGCTGCAGTGGCTCCTTCTAGAGGAAATGTGTAAGATGTAAGAAGTGTACAGAGAATTGTTTTGCAGTGATTGCCAGCTACTTTTTCTTGCAAGTAGATGGAGAGTGTGCTTGAAGAGCAAAGGTCTTAAGAACTTATGTCTCTCATCAGAATAGGTTGGAGACATATTTTGAGTGATTACAGAAAGTATCACTGTGTAATACTTTTACATTTGTTTGCTATTTAAAAAAAAACCACACAACAAAACTTCAAAAAGGGATATAGTAATTTATAATCCTGAATACTCTGTTTCCTTCCATGTAAATGTTCATGCCATTTCAAAAATTGCATGTCATCAGTGTTTTTCTTCAGGTAGTTCCAGATTCAGTTGCTATTTGAATAGTTGACTTTTGTGATAGTCATGGAATATATTGCAATTTTAGATGATGCATTAAATTAAGAAGTTCAAATGTGGGCACTGAAAGTGCAGATTTGTGCTTGTAGTCTATGTATGCAGTATACATGCAATATACTACATTTCATTAACTTCTACACTTTCTTTCATGCAGAACAAAATCTTTAACAACAGATTTGGTGTATTTGTTGACTTCATTATACCATATGTTAGTAGGACAGAGTTCTCACTCTAATGTTTCTCTGTGTTCTTCAAAAAAACCTCTGAAAGCAGCTATATGGCAAAGTAAGCAGTCATTTCTTTTTTTCTAAATCAGTTACGTGTGATATTAGCTAACATCTTCCTTATTTTTCAGAATTAATCGCCTAAGTAAAAAAAAGATGTTAACTAGGTGCATAGTTCTGTACAAATACTGTATGCAGATATGATTCATGTTACAGAGACCAGTTAGATGGAAAATGTGTTACATTATATGCCTAGGTTTAAGGTTTAATGAAATAAAGCAAATCCTGTGAGTCACATATAAATTAGAAATAAAGTCACTTTAAATTACGTTTGCAGTCAGTGGAAAGATATAAGTGTGAATCAGACACTTCTGGTCTCACCATACCCTCTGCAAATATTTATTTCACTCCATTAATTACAAAGGAACATGGCATTGACAGAAGTCCTATATTTAATGGTCTGAATATTAAATATTCTGTGAAGACTTCCTTGAAGATTTGAATATCTCTTTGCAAGCCCAAGTGTTGTTTCCTGTTACCAGAGATGTTGGCAGTAAGGAGGAGGGATAGAAGCTGTGAAGCATCCAGCAGCAAATGCAGTGGAGACTCCTCAACAGAGGGAAAGAGATATTGAACATAATTCCACTTGTAAAACTTGCTGGTGTGTGGAGAAAAACTGGGGGTGTAGTGCTTATACAATTCGTATTGGAAGAACCCTTTACATTCTGAATGTTCTCATGGAAAAAGTATCTGCTTCTTTAGAAGCCTTCCTCTTCAGGACAGAGTTATTTGACTTTTGAGATAATCCCAGGCCCTTGCCTTTGTGTGCAAATCTATTCTTATTATTTAAGTTAAAGGAATTTAGTGTAACAGATTTGAATACAATTTGTCTGGGGATTTTTGGGTTGTGGTTTTTTTGTTGTTGTTTTCCTTTTTTTTTTTTTTTGTGGGAAACATGGTTGTAATAGGAAGGTAACTTTAACTCTTGGTTAGTAATGAATTTTATCCTTTTACGTAACTGAGTGAACCCTAGAATTCATTTTTATTTTACTTATAGTTATTCTGTAAAATCATACTGGGTGTTCTGTATATCCTTGCCAATAATTGATTGGTTATTAACCTTTCCATTACTACCCATTTTCCATAGTGACCAATTAGCAGAACAACCTAAAAAAGGGTATTGCCAACCTATGACTTGGTCCCTGACCAAGGGAACAGTCCCTTCAGAATGAGAGTTTCTTGGAGGAGGAAATAGAAATGATTACAAAACATAGAGGACGTGGAGAGTTACCTGAATGTAGAGCTTCAGAGATCATTCCAGTAACAATGACATAGTAATAAGTTCTTTCTCGAACTCTGGGTATTGTAAAAACTCTAGTATCCTAACTCTTTAATCTTGAAAAGCTGACTAACTAGTGCTGCATATTACAAAGTTGCTGTTTGCAAAAATCTTTATTTCATTTTACTCCCTGAAAATTGCATATTTTAAATGTTGATTAGATTGAACCCATTAACCTTATAGTATAATTGGTCAGCTTTTCCTATTTGCCCCAGGAATGAGTTCTCAGTTTTTTAATGGAGATTGCTTGGTGAAATTTGTGCTAGATTAAGTGCTTTTTTTCATTTTTCATTAGTGTTGTTGTTTTAATTGCAGGAAAATATTTAAAAGGGCTTTATGTCCCTTCTGTGATTTGTTTTGTTGAAAGTTGTTCTTGCAGAGTGAACTGCCACCCAATAAATAGGCCCAGATATAGCAATAAAAACAAATAGCAGGTACAACTTTTGGATGAATAAGTCTAGCTTGGATGGAATGTAGTGTAATCATTGCTGTTTTAAAGGTGGTTTCTTTGTGAACAGTGTTACGGAAACTTTAATATTTGGGTCCAGATATTCTGATGAGGTCCTAAAGGATTCACACATATGATATTGAGTTATAAATAACAACTGTTTCCAGAGCTGAAGAGCATTACTTGGGGTTTCACGCTTGCTTGCCTACATTAAAATGTATATCAGGTGAAATTAATTCTAGTGATAAAGAAGCATTGCAAGTTTTAGATATAGTTGCACAGAACCCTATTTCAGTGATTATATAAGCATACAGACATGTTTAGCTGAATAAAAGATTTAACTGTTAATCACATGGGGCAGCAGTTATATTGAGGCTATAACACAAGTTCTTATTTTTCTTGGATCCAAAGAGTCTGTATTTAGCCATGTGTATTCTTTATATCTTCAGGGATACTGTGGTTTGGATTATTCTAGTGTTTTTCTAGTGCAAGTACTTAACAGTATTTGGACATTGCAAGATCAGAAAATAACTTCACAATGCTGTTTATATTGTGGATTGCATAATTCAGTGTTGTTTATTTGTGTATTTTTTTAAACAGAACTGTAGATGTACTGTTCCAGCTGATGGCACTCATATGCTTTTAATGTTTCTCCACATTATCAGGATATTACACAGGGTGATGATAGGTTGGGGTTTTAGAAAAAAGTGAACAACACAAGAACCCTAGTACAGTTTGTTTCCTTGATGCAGAAGATCCACAGTTTTGTAATATTCAACTACAGAAGATACAGGGCAAAATGCTCTCGCAAATCTGTAGTGTTCAGAAAGACACACAACATTAACGCTCCTTGTGTGCAAACAGCACAACAAATCCAAATTTATGAAAATGTATTATTATCCTAGAAATCATAAATCTGTAGGGAAAAATGAGGCTTTTTCCCTTCAACTCTTTAAAAGATATGAAGAGGAAAAAACAACTGTTTAGGGACAGAGGACTCTTGGCAGTCTCTAACAAATCTGGTCTTTTTTTCAGTAAATTTGTATAAATAACTTTTGCTAAACCTTTATGGTTTTGGCACAATTTTCTTATTACGTTTAGGTTAACTAATTGTGATTCCATCTAAAAATCACACTATGTCAGAACTGAAACAGGATTCTATTTTGCTTATTCTAGAAAAAAGAACAAGTTGAAAAGCATATGCATAGAATGCATTGGAGATGATGAATATTGCTTGTCTAAGTGTTTGGGTTAGGGTGTTTGGGAAAGATGCAAGAATACCAGTTGATTTTTGTTTGCTTATGCATAAGGCAGTTTCTTGTTAACCCTCTAGGTATTTGGATGGCTTCAGGAATAATAATAAGAATGCTAATTTGATTTTGGCTTCAGCTGAGTTATTTAACAAATTCAAATCAGCATTTTTAGTAAATGCTGCTGTTGAAGAGTTAAACTGATCCAGAGAAAGAAAAAGGCATAGCCTTTTAAATATTTGGAGTAGAACCTCAGGGATCTAGAAGTCTGCTGCTGTTGTATAAATACAGTCATACTTCTTTTCAAAGCATATTCACTTGGGCACATTGAGAATCAATAGAACATAAGTTTAGTAAATAGGCTTCAAAACAAAAAATATTTTGCAAATATGCAAAGCAATTCAAGTATAATTTGCAGATCATTTTACCAGGATGGGAAGGTTTTAGTCTTTCTGTTTTATAGTTAAGACTTACACATATAATTGTTAATACTATGTAATAAAATCATGGCAGAAAACGAGATGAAAAAGCTGAGCTGAGGTTTATTCATCCATGTTCTGATATTATTCTTATTTTTAAAAAGTGCTGTTTCATTCTGGACATCCTGTTCTTAGGTGATCTTAAGTGAGTAGCAAAACCAGATAAGGCTTTCTACCAACAGAAAATAAAATTATCAGCAAAAATTTTCAGTCTGGCAAAATTTGAAAGGTATTGAATCTCCCTTCATCTTAAAAAAATAACCAAACCAAACCAAAAACAGCAAATCCAACAAATGAAAAAACTCCCAGAAAACTCAACCAAAATCATCCAAACCAGAGAAGGCTGCCTACACTTATCTGGTTAAAAAAAAAAAAAAAANNCCAACTTTATTTGGTTAAAAAAAAAAAAAAAAAAGAAAGAAAAAAAAAAAATGTGTATTTTAATGGGTTCATTCCAAATATAATTTGCACATTGCAACAGCACAGTATGTGTAACTTGCCATGATGTTTGAACTTTCTCCTGACACAACAGTACACTTCTTGGCATTGAAGGGGATTTTGAATCTTGTAAATTCCACTGGATGCTCTTGTCAGACCAGATTTCATTTTTGCTACATTAAAGTTATGCTGTATCTTGAATGGTTTCATCATAATTACTTCTTTCTCAGAGGAAACATTGAGTTTGTCTTAATTGCAGAATTATCATATTTTGACTTCAGTAAAGTTGCCTGCCTTAACAATTTGAGCCTTAGGATAAAAATATCTACATAATAGAGGACATTTACTGTAGAAAAGCAACGCCAGACTGTCAGAGTGTCAACAAATTATGCTGAAACTAATTCAGATAAAAGTTATGTAGTGAATATCAACAAAATGGAGAAAGTTGACCAAGAGAAAATTACTAATGCTGGAAACATGGAATTGGAAGGTGTTTTAGCATTTATTTTATAACGCCCATTTCTACAGGCTTAATGGGGAGAGAATTAGACACAGAATGAATATAGATTTTACTCATGGAAAAATGAAATTATCTGAAAATATGTGAAGTAAATCAATGAACGTCATAACATTGAAAAAATATCCCAGTTTATTTCAGAGCAACTAAAGTCCAAGTATTCAGCAAAAGAAACTCAGTATCCAAAATTATACTACAGCGAAATGACTGAATTTATTTGAAGATTTCATCAAAGTTAGAAATTAAAAGATGATGGTTTTGATGGGATTTTTCTTCAGGTGATCAATAGAAAATATTTGTTTAGTGCTTTCCAAATTTGGCTTTTCAGATAAAATCTTGTCAGTAAGGCAGAGGGTTTTCCTGCTGTTCAGGTTCCCAGAAATTTTATTCAAATCATTTGATTATAGGTGGTAAATAGAGTTGCTGAAGATGCACTGTAAGAAGCACTAGAAAAATGCAAACCACAGTGTTCCTGAAGATATGAAGAGTACACATGGCTAAATATATACTCTTTGGATCAAAATAAAATGGCAACTCTTGTTACAGTCTCAGTGTAACTGTTGGTCTTATGTAATTAGCAACTATGTCTCTCATTTGTCAAAACATGCCTGTATGTTTGTATAACCACTGAAATAGGGTTCTGTGTGACTATATCTGAAACTTGAAATGGTTCTTTATCACTAGAATTAATTCCACCTGATATATATTGACTTTTTATATTTTAATGCAGGCAAGCAACTGTTGTTTCCTCTTAACATGTAGTTTGTCATCTGCTTTGGCTCTGACCATAATGAAGTCTCCCATCAGAAAGTAATGTGATAGCAGAATAAATATAATGTAGTAACCACATGATTTAACAGCATGAGTCAGGGGTGGACTGTGGGGGCATTCCAAATCTTACTGCAACTTTGCTGTCTCAACAGAATGTTAGAAAGTAAATGAGGTAGCATTAGGGTTGGAGTGGTTCCAGTCATTGTAAGTAGCCTGACTTTACACTTCACTGGGGCTGCAAGGATGCTATTTCAGCCTTCAGTCCTATCTCAGTCTTGCTGAGCATGTTATCATTTCCCTTGTGGCAGCATGATCACTCACCAATAAGTGATACACTGTAGGTCATGAATGTGAAACTGTAATGAAAAAATTGTCATGATATTACCTTTATTTAGTTTTTCTTCAGAAAGAAATTCAATTAAACTTATTTTGGATATATTTAGCTATTTGGATATTAATATTGTCTGCAAAATTAATTTTCCTCTGGATTTTAAGGGCAGTCTTGTAACATGCAAGTTCTTCATGTGTCTGTAGCAATTTTTGTTTATCTATCTCAGAAGACACCATGGGAAGAAAATAATATGTTCACAAAGGTAGTAAAGATATAGTTTTAATTATAAGTACTAAATTCTATCAGCTTTATTTATTATTTCTGTAATAATCATTAATCTATTTACTTCCCCAATTTTCTTATCATCAATTAAGAACTTTTTCTTCTGCCTCAGGTCATTTTTAACAGCTTCATTTCTATTTTTGAAAAGTGAATTGACGTCGCTTGATGCAAGTGTGCAAAATAATAATTTTATACTGCGGTCTACTTTTTTCCTCTACATTTAAATAGTATTTAACAGTACAAACAAAACTATAACATGATGTCCTACCAGGAAGGCTCAAGAAATATTTTTTTATTGTTTAAGAGTGTCTGGTGAGCTTCTTTGGGAGCCAGTAATTGGTATGTTGCTATTCAGCAGTTCCAACAAAATAGTGGATAATGAAAATCTGTGGACGACACAGATTTACCATTTTGACAAAGTGAGAAGAACAGAACAGTTACATAAACAAATATTGAATCAACTGTTCAGTTGACCTCTTCAGGCAAGCCGTATTTTGATATAGTCAAATGAAAAAATTTTGCAAATAAAGGAAAATTAGACAAGATCATGCCTGTGGATTGTGAGACTGTACCCTGGGATGGGTGGCTCTGAATGAGATCCATGGGGTAGGCCATGCTGACTGTTCTCGTGATATGAGCTCCCAAAATGATACTGTGACATATGGGAGTGACTGGATCCTTGAATTAGTGCACCTGACAGCTTGGTTTGCCTTTTGGTGGTTTTCTTTCTTTGGCAATATTCATCCAGTTTTGATATCTTAAGTCAAAGACATAGGGCTCAGAGAGGGTGACTGAAATATTAGAAATATTTGTCAAACGGAAAATCAATAAGTGAATTGATTAATAGTGAGAAATTTGATATTTAAAAAATCCCAAGACACTAGCAAAGTAAGTAAGTAATTTCTGCAGCTCCTAAAGATTTCAAATTGATGTTTTTCCTGAAATTTAAAAAAATCCACAAATGTTTAGATTTAGTTCCTATTATCCACACAAGAGGTCAGACCAGGATAAATAATGATCTTTCCTGGCAGCGTCATCTCTAGGAACCAGCCCCAAATTTGTGCTGTGTGTCTGGCAAATAATACTCCCACTGACATACATGGCTGCTATCGTGTGTAGTATCTGAAGCTCTCACAGTTGTTGAAACAATTTGAGAATGAACTGGCCTTAGAGTATAATTTTTAAATGGCATTCATCATGCTAAAACGTACATAATGGTTTTGCCTTCACACAAATACCTCCTAAACATTTTGGTATCTAGTAATTTTTAGTTATCCTTGCCAACTAAAAAGCTCAGTGTAGAAACATATTACTGTGGTAAAAGATGTCTAAAATTGTGGTTCTCTGTAAAGCCTAATTGCAGAGGAAAAGCACTATTTTGTTTAAAAAAGGTTTCAGTAGTTGTTGAGTACTTGCTGCTTTTTCTTCATAACATAATTGAACTCTAGCAGCAAGTTCATTTTGTTCTGCCTGTAAGTTGTGTCCTCCCTTCTTGTGGAAGCCTTTATGAAGTAAAAAGAAATGTATGTATATTTTTGTTCAGAGTTTTACCACTCTAAGGATGCTGGGACTGTACTCCTTGTGGATCCAGCAGTGCATTTTGCAGGCTGGGAGGAACACATTGCAGAATTGGGGTCCCCCCGTAATCTGCTCGTGTTGTCAAGAGTTGTGTTTGGTGCGACTCCTGCTAAGGGAAGGGAAGGATGTGATGCTGCCTGTGTATAATCTGGAGAGATTTCCCATAAGCCTTGCTTTATGGGTTGTACTTCACACCGCTGCTGTTACTATCCAAGTTATAAATCAAATCTTGCACACAATGAAAATCTGATTTTACTGTCCTGTAAGTTTCTAGAAAAAGCACTTTCTGATTCCTGTAAGGCATTTTTCTCTCATAACCAAATGTTTTTATTTATTTTCAGTAAATACCACAAAGGGATCACTGCATTTTCTCCATTTCAATATAAAAGGACTTTCTTGAACAAAGAAAGAGCTCTTGTTCCTCCTGAGCAATTTAAGTGACCTGCTAAACTAAATGCACTGGCAGGGCTTCCATTTAGCTAGTAATTCACAGCTGTCACTGAAGACATCTCTCTACAAAGAAAACTGTTTTCTTTCCATGTTTATTTCTTCAGCAGAAACTGCTGCATAACAATATCAATTGTTGGCCTTATCTTCTCCTAACCCTGGAGAAGACTGAAATCACAGAAGCCTGAACACTTGACAAGCAAACTCAATCGAAACTACTGATAAGAGAACAAACTAAAACTAGAAGCTTTGGAGTATGAGTTGAGTAATAGGATGAAGTGACATATGCCCTTCTTTGAGACAAGCAGATGGAGGAGGATTTATTTTCTTCCTTTCAGTTTTCTGTTCTCTCCCATGGTTTCTTAAATACTAGTGCATGTAGATTTTGCTGTCTTACAACAAAATTGTCTCATTCCAACTGCAAGACAGTAAAAATAGCAAGAACTGAAATGCCTATTGTTTTGTCATCTACTTGTAAACAAATCAGATTTAAATTTTTTCCAGAAATGCCATTATAGCAGATCTATTATTACTATTGTAGCCTCCTAGTTAGCTCTTTCAGCTGCCATAAAGAGTGAAATCTTTGCACATGACAGTTCATTTGCTCTCTGTAGTGTTTTTTGCATTAGACATCCTTTGCAAATATAGTAAGAGCTCCCATTTATCCCACTCTGATTCATTTTCTTCACAACAGCATTTGCTTGCTGTTAGCTGAGCAAATAGCAGTGGTTGCATCCAGTCCTCAGGAGCTGATTCACTAAAGCTTTGTTAACTTTTTTTCCTTGCAGGTCTTAAATATCTTTCTTATTTTCAGATGCTGGCCTGCAGGTTAAACAGGGACATCTGAAGTCTTTAATAGCAGGGACATCTGAAATCCTTAATAGCTGTTATTCTCTAACACATCCTTTCTTAAATATTGCCACCCCTGAGAAAAGATGACAGAGCATAGCACGGAGCTGCTTCGTAATTGCCAGCTCGCAGGCAAGCCTGTTAAAGTGAACCGAAACTGCCAGCAGTAATATACCTCTGAAAGTCATATTTCATGGAGTTGACGTCTTTACTCTCTTCTGTGAGGAAAGGCTGCATCTTCCAAGCTGTCCTATAGTTCCTTTTCTAGGAGATTATTGAGATAAATACAGGAATTCTTCCTCTCATCTATCTGCTAAAGAACCGATGAGGGATGTCGTAACTATTGGTGACCAGCCCATCACTTATGTTAAACCACATAATGCATCACTGAAGTGTTTATCCATTAGAATTGTTAGTACAGTTTTGACCAAACCCTTAAACACCTTTTGGTCATGTTTATTTACTTAAACAAAATGGCATTTTATTCACAAGGGATGGCTTTATAAAAGAAATCATATTGTCAAAAGTCCAATTCTCCAAAGAAAATTAATTTGGGTATAATGTTGTCCTTAAAGCCTGTTTAGTTTCTGTGTGGTTTTGATTCTTTGGATGACCACTTCAGAAAGTTTTTTTGAGGCTTTTCTCTGAATCTCTTAAGGCCACAAACCTTTTCTTAATGCGGTTTGAATTTTTACAAAACCAAGTGGGTATAAGAACTCACCACCAGAAAGAAATACTGCAAAGTATTATTAGTATTTAGTTTATCTAATACTAATTGTCACATGCTAAAGTCATTGTTTGAAAACAGTATTTCTCTCTCCATATTGATTTTCCCTGGTTTTAGTAATATTTATCCTTACATAGTGGGAAAATTACAGACTTTGACTTGCTTAATCTTTGATGACCTATCTGGAGCTGCTGTGCAATTGTCAGTGTTCCTCTGCCAAACTGCTCTTTCAGGTGTTGATACCATGACAGAGGCCACTGCTTTCAACATGCAGTTTCTTTTGAAGTTTTACAGTGTAAACTTGTTTATTTCCTTAGATGTGTGGACCAGGATTACCAAGAGAGGTACTCATAACCTAAGTGCTTTTTGGACTTTAATCTTGGAAATCTTAAGAATAAGCAGTCAGAAAAGATTAACCTAGTCCATTGTCACTCACTGTACTGAAAAGACATTTAGTTCTCTCATGTTTGTGTCTGGAGGCTGTTCTTTCATAGATAAGCAAAGAATAAACTTTGCATTCAGTTGTTGGTTTGCAAACTCATATTTTCCATGAACATTGAGGCATTTATCATCTTACACAGAAATTTTATCTCAAATTCTGGCTGGTCAAAGTGAAGTTGTAGATTTCTATTTTTGTCAGTACAGTGATATGGATGAAAGGCAATTAAATATTATATAAAGGAAATGTGATAGTATTTTAATTGTCTTAGAAGTCCAATGCCTTAGGATATTTGTGTGTACCTTAGGGCTTCCATTTAGAGTTCTTGTTTTTCCATGGTCCCAATAATATATTCTTTGTCTATATGCTTTTGAAAAATTGCATCTCTCTGAGACTTGCATGAGAATTGTGTGTTTGGGTTTTATGTAATTTCTTTAGAATTGTGTTTAATAGCAGTCTACACTGGGAAATGAAAAACTGGTTCTAGCAGAGAGGGCTAAAAGAATGTTGCTTATTTAACCTTGTGAGGCAAAGCTTGAGTGGGAATATGATTATCTCATAGAATGCTTTTGGATTACTTTTTAATGGGGGTAAAGATTTAAGTCGTAACATAATTTTGGTGAAAGATCAAAAGTGTATAAAATAATTCACTTTGATTTATAAACCAGGAGATAAAGTGAAGCACTTTCTATGTAAAATATCAGGAGGTAAAGAGCAGTATATATTTTCTGACAAAGCTCAATAAATTTATATTACTGTGTGATACAGTAAGATTAAACCTGCTTTGGGTTTTTTGTCATCCCCAAACAAATTAAAAGATGTCTTGAGCATACTTGTTAATCATCTTGCTTGCATGGCATTTATTCTGTTCTAAAATATTTTCATTCTTTAGTTGGAGTGTGCAATTTAATTATATTGTGTTAATTTGCATTGATGCTTCAATCTGATTGTTTATGGATGCATTTTTGGAATTTCTCTCTGATGGGAACATTCTATATCACATGTTTTTTCTCTTAAGGCATCAAGCAATGGATAGAAATTTGTGTGCATGTTGTTGGTTTTGTACCTTGGGAAAATTTGTGTAACTTGGATGGTCCCCTGTCTTGTGCTCTTGTAACTGTGTGCTATGCTCACCAAGAAGCTTAAATGATTCCTTACTGTGAATAGTGGCATTCTCCCCAGAGATTAAAGGATTTTTGGGTTACGGCTTATTGATTTTTGTGAGGCTTCTCTTGTTAACTTGGAAATTTTCACTTGTTAGATTCCCTGTGAATGTAGAGACCTAAGAGGGGCAGGCCCTTTATCTGTCCTTTCCTTTAACTGTGGTATCTTCAGGAAGGTGGTTTGGCTCTTCTCTTCCACTGCCAAGTCATTTGTTCTCTATGTTCTTGTCCTTAAGTCTGTTAGAGGTGCACAAAACTTTGTGGGCTTTCACGAGGCATGTGGGGGTGGGTTGTTTATTATTCAGAACAAAACACCTATATATGGCTTCATGTGGTGGTGATGGAGAGGTGTAATGGAAATGGCCTTGTTCAGCCCTGTATCTCTAGGATACTGACCGTATTGCATTTGAATTGTGTATGGGACTACTTGTTTTACTTCTAAAAATACAGTAATTTAAGTAGCCACTGCATTGTAACCTCTTTACTGGTTGTAAAAGTTTTATATCTCAGATGGCACTACTTATGTACACAGGCAATTTTACATCAGCCATCCTTAATATATGTTTTTCCTAAAACAAGGTGAGATTTTACATTACATTACCATTTACATTACATTTTACAATGTGAAATACTTTTTTGTCACGAAATGCTAATTTGTTTAAGTCTGAAATATATGAAATTTTTATATGCTCTTATCCTTGTGGTTCATTACAGTCAATTGGTATTTAATGATATTCTTTCTTTTTTTTTTTTCTTTTTTTTTCCCCCTGACTTTTTAGCTATTCATTCCACAGTGTTAAAATCTAAGTTGTTATACATCACAAAATGAAATATGTGTGAATTTATAGCTGTAGAAATTGTTCCATTTAAAATGCATTGCCAGGTTATGGTCAGGAAAACCAAAACAAGAAGAGTGGGTAGCATATGGACTTTATGGAGAGGCTGAATTGTAAATTTTCTCTTGGAATCTGCTGTACAAATATTTTGATCATGCTTGACTGCAGAAAAAAAATCAGGTAAAATATAGTAACTTACTCATTGGCCAGTCATTTCAGATACTAAGTTCTGTCATTATAGCTGCAGTCTTAATTAGTGCAGGGCATTCTATGTTTGAATGTGTTTTGTTTGGATTTTCTTTTAATAGAATGACAACTGATCTTCATGATTTTTTTATACTCTGGGTATTTGCATCCATTTTCCTTTATCTGTTGTGTTTTGCATAGAACTAGTGGCACATGATATACTCATGCTTTTTTATTATTTACTTGTTATTATGTATATTTTGGTGCATAGAAGAACACGTCTCCAAATACCATCTATATAGCAGTATTTCATAAAACAATATTGCAAAAATTATAATCAAACTAGTTCAGAGCCATTCTACTCTGAGCTGTAGCTTTGAAACCTTTCTGGATGCTTCCTGGGATATTCAGTTTTCATATGAGATATGTAAAATGGAAGTTCTGTTTTCCCTAGTTTAAATGTGAGAAAGAACCTCAGACTGTTTTTGTTTGACTGTCTGATTTAAGTACAAACTTAGATCAGTGTTCAAGTGTCATAGAATCATAGAATGGTTTGGGATGGAAGGGACCTTAAAGATCATCAAGCTCCATCCCTGCTGCCATGGGCAGGGAACTTTCCACTAGAGCAGGTTATTCAGAGCCACATCCATCCTGGCCCTGAGCACTTTCAGGGATGGGGCGTCCACAGCTTCTCTGGGCAGTTCCAGTGTCTCGCCACCCTCACAGTAAATAATTTACTCTTTAATCTAAACCTACCCTCTTTCAGGTTTAGGTCATTCCCACTTTTTCTGTTACTACAGGTCCTTGTAAAAAGTCCTTCTCCAGCTCTCTTGTAGCCCCCTCAACATGCTGGACCATGTTCCAAAATTTCTCCAGAGCTTTCTCTCCAACTCTCTCAGCCTGTCTTCACAGGAGAGGTGGCTCTCCTCTGGACTCATTCCAGCAGGTCTATATGCTTCCTGTGCTGGGAACTCCAGACCTGGATGCAGCACTCCAGGTGGGCGCTCATGAGAGCAGAGCAGAGCGGCAGAATCTCCTCCCTCCACCTGCTGGCCATGCTTCTGTTGTTGCAGCCCACCCTACATTTGGCTTTCTGGGCTCTGAGCACACGTTGCCACTTTTTGTCCGCAAACAGCCCCAAGTCTTTCTTCCCAGGGATGCTCTCAATCCATTCTCCTTCAAGCCTGTTCTTGGCTCGGAATTGCCTTGATGTGGGTACTTTTGGGAGATGTTAAGATGACTTCTCTTCTTTCTTGAGTATTGAATATTCTGTATCAGTACCTTAACTTCTATTTCAGGTGCATGTAATTTTGAAGCCTCAGGCAGTGAGGCAGTTCATAAAAAGGTGTTACAAAAATGTTTGTTTATGGAGTTGAACAGAATCTTTTAGGTTCTGTGGCAATGCTTGCTTTGATTTTAACTCCTTAAATTTGTCTTATAAATCTGAGATAATAATGCATGGGTAGTAAGTTTAGTTAAGAAAAAGATCTAGCAGGCAAATTTGTTTCCTGTTTTAGAGATGGAGATTACTTGTATGTTTGGTTTTGTTTACATTTGAGACCAAGGACCTGAGAGTACCTACAATACCAGCTAAGGTGTGGTCTTATGGTGTGCTTTTAAACCATATTAATTTATATATTTTCATAGCCTTGTAAATGAAGATGTAAATCTTCTCTTCAGCTAAGTAAACACAACTTCTCTGACATAGCCCTTTAGAACCACATATTTTATGATTAGCAATTAAGGTTGCTAATGACTTTTATAAGATATTCATGCTGGATGAAAAAGGACTTTAATTGCTGGTTTAGTGTGCTGAGTCCAGGAATCTTCTTCAGTAGTCATGAAAAGAAAAACATGAAAGGGAAATGATAAGACCATCAGCTTTCCATAAGCTTTCATTTTCAGGATGTTAAGGTGTGTTTTTATGAAGTTCTTATTCGGAATATGAAATTAATTATAAGGACAGCATACTTTTTGTTTTCATAAGATTAATGGTAGATTGATCAGTTGAAATGAAAATGTGTATTTGAATCAGAGGATAAAAAAATATATAGTTGTTGAGAATTACTATGCCCTTGAGCTGCTGAATGGAAGCTGGTAGCAGAAGAAATTAACCTATAAACTATTTAGATGTTTTTTAAGTATTCATTTTAAGATGAAACTGGTCTAGCTAGAATTCTGAATAACATTTTTCTGTGTAGTTAGATTCCTACTGTTCCGAGTTCTGCATGCTGTGGTCTATTGGTTGAGATTTCATGGTGTATGAAGGAAAGGTCAAAATTAAAATGTATATGACTGATTGAAATAATTAATAACCCTTTCAAGAAATTCTAAATGCATAATTTAAGTAATGCACAATAACAGAATGTACAAGAAAAAAAATCAAATTTAGCATTTAATTCAGGAAGTCTAATGTTACACTATTTCAGCAAATATTTTGGGGGTGGGGGTTGGTTCAGCTTTTTTGGTTTTTTTACCTCTATAAACTATCAAGGACAGGATGCAAACTTTCACATTCAAGGTGAGAGTCCTTGAGTGACACAGATTTATGACTGGCCAAGAATGTCTCTCTCCTAAATTCTCCAGACTGTGCAGTGTAGGCTTCAATGCTCCTACCACTTGGCAGAGACGAGCCAGTGTTTCCTCATCTTGTGCATATCAAAGTTTGGGTTCATTCATAGTCTTTGAAATTATGAGAATATAATTTGTTGTTTCAAATTGTTGCATCCAGTATATCCAAAAGGGACTGTTCTGTGCTGTGTCAGCCATCGCTGCCTCCACTGCATGTGCATGGGGCACATAGCTTTCCATGCTCAGGGAACAGTGCAGACAGTCAGCTGTACCACTCGAGGTTCCAGGTCTACTAATGCCTCTTAACCTGTATCTGCAGCAAATATTTCTGAAGCTGCAGTAGGTGACCTATTCCTGCTATCTCTTTAATAATAGATTTTGAAATCTTACTATTCTCAGTTCCAGCTGTGCCCAATAGGAGAGAAATGTTTTTTCTGACTCCACGATGTAGGTAATTAATAAGATGCACAGCACTCCAGAAATACAGCTCATTATTTGCTACTCCACTTAGCAGGTTAGGACAGCTGGAGAAATAAGAAGCGGCAGCAGCACAGGGAATATCGCTGAGCATGTTGAAGGAGGAGAAACAGGACTCAAGAAAGAGAACTTATCTCAGAGCTAGAGCTCTGTTCATTTGGTGCACTATGGTATCAACAGCGAGGGGCAGAGAGAAGGGAAAAGCAGCTCTAAGGCAGCTGAACAAGGTCAGCCGGGGTCTTCAGAGTGCACTGGACCTGTACTTTCATGTGCCCAGCCAGTGTGGTTGTTCCTGCTTTGATAGCAGGCTGAAAGGGGAGGATTTGGACTGAGCTTGGCTGAGTCCTGAAGCAGCAGGTATCCTTCATCCTAAATATCTGGGAAGAGGGATAAGAGTTTAACAAGGCACAGCACATTACCAGCCAGGTCACTGCAGCTCTTACAGGGTCTGAGCCACAATCTGTCTGTCAGCTTCACAGTGTGGGGAAGGGACCGAGGCCACGGAGGGGATGCCCTCTTGGCCGTAGCCATCCATCCAATCCTTTCCTTTCACACTTGACAGTCCTGGATACAATCAGGTGAAAAAGGGAATGTTTAAAGGACATAGGAAAGGAATGCAATCATTCCTATATTAAGGATTTCTTTTGCCTGTATAGTGGTTATATCTGGTTTTGAATCATATTTGAATCACTGTGCAGCACTGTCCATCTTTGGCATAATATTATGTAATTTCCCATAAAATCATAACAGCATCTAGAATTTTTTTTTTTTGTATACATGCATATGGTTTGTTTCTGTTTTATATTATCTAAAAAGATAAATGGGCTTTTTTTCTGGCAATAACTGGTTTCCTCCTTAGCTTGTCTCAATAATTACTCTAAATAAATTTTAGTAGAATGTCACCTCATTAGTTCTATAAAAGTAGGTGCTAAGTTCTAGAATTTCAAGCACAACTTTTGAAAGTACAAATAACTAATAAAGGAGCCATTTAATCAAATTGCCAGCATAAATTTTGCAGTGGTTTATATGTGTGCATAGTGTATAACAGATACAGCCCATGTTAAAAATATAGTTGTTAGCAGTTCCTTATTAAATAGTGAAAGATTATATATAAATTTAATTTACCTTTCATTTACTTATATGTAATCCTAAAGTCTAATATTGAAAAGTTTATGTGCATAGAATATAGTAAGATTGGAGGTTCTGCCTATCAGTACAAAATAGAGCTGTGGTAGACTAGAAGTACTCAGACCATAATTACATTGCAGTTAGCAGCAGGCAGGATTAACAACTCTCATAGAAAAATACTACATTTTAAGACTGCCTTTATTTGTTAAATTAATAGACCAGTTCTCAGTTTTGACATTAAAAACTAACTCTATTAATGTCCTCAGTATGTTCAAGTTTGATTTTAACTTTAGTTAGTGCCATTTTATATTATCTAGAAATAAAACCACTATTACTGGTTTTTATGTTCTGTTAAGTATCTTCTATTAAAAAAACCCCAAACCTGCAATTGAACTATGACAATAATTCACACAAAGTCTGAACTGAGTTTTTGAAGTAAGTATATTGCTTTGATTATCACAGAAGATATCTTCGTGCTCTACTCATCAGAATAACATTTTTATGTTTTATTAACTATCAACATGTTATCTGATCTATAACTGGTTTTGATGTTCCTTCCTTGAAGATCCACATATTGAGTCAGAGTGAGGGTGTCAGGAACTAGCATAACAACTACAGACAGCCATTGCCAAATAACTAGTATTATTGCCCAATCTTATGCTAAATACTGTATTGATTAAAGGGATTATAGCAGACTTCATATTGTAAGGAGATTTGCTAATGAACCGGATTTCAAAACTTGAAAAATTTTCTTTCTTTCTTTCTACTGGGTTTGGTATTTTTAAAGATTGTTTTAATATGCTGAGATTTCACTGGGTTGCCATCTCAGTACGGAAAAAGAGGCAGATAACTTCGTAATAATTATTAAAATGTATTTTGTGAAGTTTTATTAGCATTCAGTTTTGATTTAGTTTACAAGTAGCAGGCCTTAACCTTTTTTATTTTAGAGGAAACTGAGGTATATAGTGATTATTAAGGACTTTCAAAATCATCTTTTTCAGCTGTCTATCTGGTAGTCTGGTATTTTCTTTTAGATATATGTATTGGATCTTGAGGGATAACATTTTTTTCCCCTCAAGAATAATTTTGTATCTGATAAGAGCCATTGCTTAACAGGCAGTACTGCTCATAGATTTATCGTTGTGGTGTTTAAAACATAGGCTTTTACTTTTCTTATGTCTGAAGGTGCTTTTATGCTACAGCACTTCCAGCATATGTACCACTGTCTTGTCTTGACTACGTGGTGAATAGGATAGTTCTAGAATACATGTTAATTACTGAAGGAAAACTACATTTTGAAAGTACATTTACTTTAAAATTATATTCAATTGCTTCTTCTACATTCAATAGCTGCTTTTAGGTGTTTAAAAATACTTTATTGTCTACTTTATAGATGAGCATGATGTATATAAAGTGTTTTTGCATATTTTAGTGTGTTACAAACACATGTAAGTAAAGTATCATGTAAATCCAAATGCAGTCAAAGTAGTGGAAATACAATGAGTGAAATTCTATAAAAGAGGGGGTTTGTTTGGTAACAAAAATGTTGAATTTCAAATGTGCTGAAGAATTATTTCAGAATTGTGGTTTAAATACATGAACATGAACCAGAAATATCTTACAAAGCATAGTATATAGTTTACATTCAGATCTTTTGCCATACTGAAAAATCAGTTTGATATATGGATTTTTGATTTATTCATAGTCTGACCTAGCAACTCTGCTACACCAGCCTGCTATCTTCTGTAATTCCAAATAAAAAGTACATGTTAGGAAACATGCCTTTATTATGTGGTCCAAATGAGTAAATGTTCAGTGGTCTTCTGTTGTGCTTTTGGACTTCTTTTCTAATTAAGCCCATGTCTTTAAAAAAAATAAGACACTGGAAAATTTCAGTGTGGAAGGGAGGTCCACAGTGCAACCTGCTGCTGCAAGCCAGGCAGGCCTCAGAGCTCGAGCCGCCTGTCCAGGGGCTTGCCTGGCCAAGTTGTGAAAATCCCAGTGGACAGATTCTCAGTTTCCATGGCAAGCTGCTCAAGCCCCCTCACTGCAAAGGACGAGTTAGCTTCAACTCTAGGCCCCTCTTTCTTCTAACTCTCACTGTATGTAGTGGAGAACAGCTCTTAGGTCCTGCCTTAGCCTTCTCTTCTTCCCTTTAAAAAATCCCAGTTTTCTCACACTCCTGCTATGACATCAACTGCAGCCCCCTAAGCATGTTAGTGACACTGTGCTTAAAATGTCTGCACTTTTCCTTGTACTTGGTGGGGGGCAGAGCAAACCAGAATGGTGCTTTGATCCTCCTCTGCTCTTTGCCCAACTATTGCTCCTGCACACAGAGACTTGTGATGTTCCAGAGTGGATGTAGTCAGTCAAAACCGAGGCAAGAAGGTAATCAGGCTGTTCGCTCATTCTTTACAATGTTCAGGTTTTTACCACTTTGAAAATACTCTTTTCTTTTAGCAGATGTAAAAGTAAACAGGGATTAAAAGTAGGAGTGGGGTGGTTACGTTGCTGGGTTTGTTGGTTGGTTGTTTTAATTTAGCAAAGTTATTCCATAGATGAGGAATTACCTACTGGTTGTACATAGCTCAGATACCTGTGACATCCCCAGCCAGGAGGAAATCTGCCGCTGCTTGGCTGGCAAGGAGGGAGGGAGGCTGGAGGTGCCTTTCCATGGTGTGGCAAACAGAGCTGAAGCTGTGCTGGCAGGCTGGGCCATGCAGCTGTGCCCTAGTTCAAGAGATTAATATGGCTATTCCGCTCAGTAAGAGTCCAAGAAACCAGGGCACTCTCTCCGCCAAATACAAAGGATGTAATTTTGAGCATATTTTTTGTTGATACAGCCAAAATATAAACAAACATTGGACTGGGATTCTGGAAACCTGAGCTTTGATGATGCTCTACTGGCTGCCCTGATTCCTCAACCAGGTGGCATCACAATAGCATTTAAATTAAGCAGAAAATAAAATTCATGCAAAAATATTTTACAAATATTGCTTTTCAGACTCAGTTTTCTTTTTTTGAAATAGACCAGGCAGTTTATCACCAATGGGGTTTTAATGGTAAATATTGATTCACATTATGATGCATCATATTTCAAAGAGTGTCTCATATTTTAATTCTGACGTGAATAAGAAAATTAATTTAAGCAGTTAGCAGGGATGCATTATTTGTGCATGCAATCTAGTAGTTCCAGCTGGTAATCTTTGCTCTTTTTAACTGTAAAATGCTGAAATGAGCAGTTTTAGACAAACTTGTCTTGTGGTCCTGTAAATATTAAGCAGTGTATGTACATTTCTTCAAATCTGAAGACTGGTTTTTTGGTGCTTTTTGTTTGTTTTTTTGTGGTAGTTTTCTTGTTTCCATACGTCACTTGGATTTATAACACATATACAGTACTCAGTATCAGTCCTATACTTCGGTGTTTTCCCTTTGTAGCAGTGGCAAAATACCCACTGAAACAGAAATGGACTTGGACAGTCAATGGATTACTCTGCTGTTTATTTATATACTCGATTGTGATGAAAATTATTACTAAATTTTAAATTAATAGTAGAAGTATTAAACTAGTTCATCACTAACAGTCCTATTTCAGATTTGAGCTGCATGTTAAGTTTCATATTGTATGGATATTGAAGCTCTGCATGTTCCTTGAGGGGCATAAGGTGGAATGGTTTCAGTTTTCAGGTTCCAGCTTGAAGTACCTGAGTTTTCCTGCTGTTGTGTTCTTTGTCCTAGGAGAAAAATCATGTGGTTTATATGTTTTTCCATGGGTCCTTTCCAAACAAACCTTTACGATTGTGAGCTTATTTTAGAAAACATGGTTTGTTCTGTAAGATAATGTACCTTCAGTGCTTTGGAGAAGTAAATATAACAAATTGAATATGACTGACTTATTTTACTTGGTTTTTAATCATTGGTCAATCAGATGATTGAAAAAGTGACTGCTATGTAGATGGTTTTAAGAAAATAAGCTATATTTTTATAATATATTTTTGATTTGCATATCCAGTGTGATATGTCAAAACGGAATTATCAACAGAAATCATTCATCCTCAAGCATTACCTGTGTTGCACAAATGTGTAGCAACATTTAACTGGTTTGAAAAACACCTGCAATTGCCAGAGAAACAATCAGTGTAGCAATGCAGGCTCCTGCATTCTAATCTCATTCTCAAGCAGTTCAGCTTTCCTTCAGTAGCTGTTGGGTAGCTCAGTAGTACCTTCTGTGCAGGCAGTAGGGGTTGTGTCACCAGTGAGGGCAGGTTCTGCCAAGTACAAGTGCTGAGGTCTGGTAGAATGCTCAGGGTTCTCCAGTGGCTGGAGGATTGGTTTGGGACAAATTAATTTGACTAGTAGCCAAAGGAAAACCAAAATAGTATAAGAGGTAATTTCACGAAGCTCGCTGAATTAACTGCTGTGTCTTAGAGTTGCTTGAAAGTTATTTTCATAAAAGTAAGAAATTTCATGGAGGTAGACATTTATCATCCCTCCACAAAACTTTCCTTCTCTGCATTGCTAATTTATTAATTACAGTTATCATCATAATTGTCAAATATTTAAGTACATAGAAATAATAAAAAAAGTAGTGGGATTTTGTCAGTAATAGAGACATTCTCGTGCTAATTGTTGTATTACTACTTGTTATTCATAATTAAATACACAGTACTGCTCAACTTCTACCCTTTCTCTTTTCATATTACAAGAACCAGTATAGCAAGATCATGAAATAGATGAATTCAAAATAATTTTCTCACAAACACAAAAAAAATAATTTCTGCTCCTCTCTGTTGTCTAAAATCCCTGAATCCTTGCTAAGGGCTCCTGCAGCCATCTTCTGTGAAAGCAGGTGCAGAGGAGGGAGAAGGGGGAACAAGGAAAATAAGACTCTTATGAAGAGGAATAATATCCCTGGGTGCTTATACACGATACTGCAGGATTCTGATTTATAGCAATAGAATGGCTGTGGTTTTAGTTGCATCCCTGCTTACTTGTTTCTGATCTTTAGAATAAACCTTAATGAACATATTCATACGTAAATATACATTTGCACATCCTCACAAGAGCACCCAGAAGGTGAAGGTACACACAGGCTTAACAACTGCACTTATTCCTAAGATTGCCTTAGACCTCCCATCGTAAAAACCCTCATCCATAACTTCCCTTTTGTTGCTTTGCCACATCTCGTCAAAACAATTAAAAGCATGAGACAGGCATTCTTCAGGTGATCTGTTCTATAGAAAGTTTAAACCGTGAACTTAAGATTTGGCCTAGATTTGGCTTTTGCATCACATTTGAGGGTTTGTGACCTTTTGGGTCACCATTTTTTAAAAAAGAACAAACTAGCTTACTGAGTTTGTCATCTGCATGAACTCAGGAGAGAATTTGTGGTGGCTGATCTTCCACAGAATCCTCTCAGAGCTAACAGGTTTCAGCATATCCTGAGGATGTGAGGCTTTGGGCTGCTGTGGGTCATGGTGGATTTTGGTGTATGTTCATCAGAACGGAATATACAGGCACTGTCCCAGCTACCTCCTTGCTACCTCTGTTTCTGGGCTTAGGGCTGCCTGGAAGTGAATTTTGCCCAAACCTAACACAAGAGAGAGGAAAAACTGATCCATAGGAAAATATTTTGGGACAAGAAACCAGCGAAGAGTGGGAAACCAGGGCTAAGAATGGAGGGGGGAACTGACTGCAACTGACTGAAAAAATAATTTCTTACATAATTTTGCATGTATAAATAGAGAAGTAACTTATCTTTGCGTCAGTGTGAGGGAGTCCCAGACTTAGCAAACACCCATAATTTTGAAAATGTATCCATTTGTATAACTCTGTGTACTGGAGCATAACAGTAATTTGGATAGGCAACAACACAGATTGATTATTTTTCTCAAAAAAAAAAAAAAATCTAGCAAATAACCATAGTTCAGCCTCAATTTATAGCAGCATTCTGAACTGAAGGGTTAAACAGCAACTGTGTCTGTAAAAGTTACAGGAAAATCACTAAACCTAATGGGATCTCAGGTTTGGGATGCAGAGGTGCTGCATGAGTGATTGCTTTTAAATAATCATTGTATAAGTTATACATTGCTACTACACTGCTATTTGAAAAAATATATTTATTTCTTTTTTTTTTTTTCTCTTCATCTAGGAGTTACTGATATTTTTACAAAATTTGCCCACAGGACGATGGGGAAATGAAGACATCAGTGTACTCCTAGCAGAGGCCTACAGACTGAAATTTGCATTTGCAGATGCCCCCAATCATTACAAGAAATGAATATAAAGAGAGAGAAATCATTAAATCCATCATGTTTTGCAGTATTAAGGCATCTGTTGTTCTGGTTGTGCTTTCAGCTCGTTGCTCTTTCGTTTGAAGTAAGATGACCATTAAAATTCTGTTAGAATTTGCAGAATGAGAACAGAATACCAAAGAAATGGACAAAGCAGGATATCGAGCGCTGAATGAACTTAAAAGTGAATTTTTTTGTTCAGTATGAAAAATGAGTTCAGAAGTCTTATCGCATTATTTTCTTCTTTTTTATCCTTCTCTAAATAGGAGGATTGCAGTCTGTCTGATTTATGTTGAGTAATTTTTCTGTGTACCTGAGACTTAAAACTACTAATGGAATGATTTTGTCATTACTTCACTGTCACCTGCCAGGATTTTATCAGCCAGATTTGGTCAGTAAAAGTTATTTACTTTGAGTAGAAAAAAAGAACTTTTTGTGGTCATAAAGACCATATGAAACAGCAAGGCCTGTTTTTGAGATCTGCTTATAACTCAGAAGACACTGATATTAGCACACCATGTGTTGTTTTTCCATGGAATTAGGTTAGAATACTTCAATAATGTAAGAATATAGAAGCATGCAATTGAAATTGGTGGAATTTTTCTAAACTTTGCTCAGTCTTAAACAAAGCTATAGAAGCTTTTTAGCCATACAAAGAAGTTACTTAAAGCTGAAGACTCATCTATTACAATGAAGTAAATCTCTCTCCATACATTTTTTTAGTGTTTGAAAATATTAAATAAAAGGCATGGTCTTGTCAAGGTAACTTAAGTTTTTCTTTCAAGGTCTTTCAATTTTTCGGCATGAAAGTTCACTTTTAAGAAATGTATTGAGAAGCTTGGTTTACAAAGTAAGATATGTATTTTTATCTCAGTTGTTGCCTTATTCTCCATTTCTAGCATGTTAGAGAAGGAAAATTAATATATCTTTCCAAAGCTTATTTGTTAAATTATTTAATACCTTTTTTTCCTGATTATTTAGAGGAAGCGAGGAGATAGTTCCCAGTAACAATAGCAGTAACTGTATACTCAAATCACTTGTGGATCATTAGCAGAATAAAAATCCTCTATGAGTTTATAGACTAAAATTAATGTTTCTTCATATAACCGTGGGATACTGAATAACTTCTTAAAACTCACATAATTTAAGTGCACTATT
>VWZG01007604.1:54963-110359 GCA_013396735.1 Grallaria varia
GAAATATTTTCTGGTAAGAATTCTGAGTTTGCTTTGTTGGATGTAAATAACTCATATTCATTTGTGCCTACTATACACATACAGGTTATTAAGGGTGAGAGGTGCAATAAGCAGTATACTAGAAGTTCAGACTTATTATTCCTCAGTTTGGTTCTAGAGTTGCACAGCGTTGTACAAAAATGTGGTGCACTTTTAAGTTTTGGAAATAATAAACCTTCAAGAGGTTTTCTTTTATGACTTTTTATTGGAAGATTATTTTCAACTTCTTAAAAATATGTGGATACATATTTTGAAGAAAGCTTTCTAAATGTGTTAGTTACATTACTTGCTTTAGGGGCCTTAGTTCTTGACGCTGATTTTATAATAATTAGGTGTTTCAGGGTAAATAAAGTAAAATACATTTTTACCAATGGGATTATGAGACCTATATTTTAAAAATAGGTGAAATCTCTGATAGAAGAGGAAAAAAAATGGATTATTTCAGAAGCAGACATGTTTGGTGACTAGGATGTATTTCTTTTCCACCTGTGTCAGCTGGGGGTTTTAGTTGCAGTCAGGCCTCCATTTGTACCTGAGGCATGTAGTGGATCTGTGCTTCTTAAGTGTCTGTATACTGTTTTCTGTAACTTCAGTTCATGGTCTAATGTATCAAAATTTATGTTTACAAAGAATGTCATATTGTGCCTAACAGTATCTACCAATAACAGAATAAAAGAAACATGAAATTTATGACCATTTGCTTTAAACTTAGTATCTACAATTTTTTGTTAATTAAACTGCATATTATTGTAATGAGAGAAGACACACAGCACTAAATGTTGTAAGGGTTTTCCATAATTAACTTTTTTTCTATTAAGATGTTATTTAGGTAGTTACATGTAACATGGAAAGGTGACCCAAAGTTGTCTGCTGTGTCAGATGCTCCTGCATAACATTCTGGGGACTGGATATATAAAATTTTCTTCATTGAGTCCACATAAGTTGTCTGCCACGTCTTCCAAATTCAACAGGTACCTCTTACTTCCCTTGGAAGAAAGTATTACCATTAGAGGTCACATTTACTATTGTGTCTGTGTCAGAAGTTGAATATTGTACTTGAGCACATTGCTTTTTAAGGATAGTGGGAAGTTTCCTAATATAATAGCAATGTTTATTTATGTAGATATAGACTTTTTGGGAAAATATGATATAGATATATAAGTAACATTTATATATCTATAGAGGTAGGAGTAGTTTTCAGTAAATAGAAGGCCAACATTTATGTAAAATTTCAAATTTTTATTAAAAAACACACCTTACACTTAGCAATTTTGCATCTCAGGAAAAACATCATTCCAAACAAAATATTGCATAGAAAATCATCATTATTATGTCCAAGGTACTTACTTTTTTCAAAATTCAGGATTCTGAATATTGTAAAACTCCTTTGTAATATGTATTTTCTTATGAAGGATGCATCTTGGCACATCACTAGTGAAACCAGGCAGTAATTTCCTAGAACTCATGTGAAATATTGAAATTGCAGTGTCTAAAATGCGTGTTAAATAATTCCTGTAATAAAAATTTAAGCTAGAATGTACAATATAAAAAGATTTATGACTACAGAATTTGAAAAATGTAAATAATAAATTAGTTAACTGTGTAAATACAGTACATGGAGTAGGATAGAAATGTAAGTTGAAATCTTATGTAACTCTGTAATATGTTACAAGAAATTAGTTGCTTTCTTTTTTTGATGCAGTTCCTTATGAAAAGGCCTGTTAATTTGGTTTTACCTTCAGAACGACAGAAGTATCTGAAGTTCCATTGTATGCTTCTGACAAATATTACCACTGAGGCACTGGTTAAAACTGTAAAACTGATGAAAGATGAGGAAATAAACACATATTTATGAAATGCTACATAGAGTGGAAAGCTTTTGTTTATTGTTTTCAACAAGCACGTTGCATACTATATCAGAGCGTGGGTTTGGTGCGTTTCTGTTTTACAGTCTTAAAAGCCTTTATCGCAAGAGCAAGTGCTTTAACAGAACCTCAGTTCTCAGTTACGTTTCAGTAATTCTGTGCCTGTGTATCTTGCAGGTTTTGCAAGTCAATAATAGAAGCAATTTCCAAGGATATGTCTCTGCAAATGCCGTGTATGTACAGGATACTGAGCTTTTTCTGCAGGAAGCAGATGAAGATAAATTTGACACCATTGCAGAATTAAACTGAAGAGAAGGTGGAGCAAAATCTAGGCAAAGTAAACAGAGGAGGTACGGAATTCTATACAGCTCTGGAAGTGCAGGAGAAAAGGAAACTTCAGGTCAAAGGGGGTCAATAAGATCTAGAAACTTAGGTGATTCAAGTAGATTAACAATCAAGGAGAGATGTCCTGTATATACAGGAAGCTCAAATCTCTTACGCCAACGAAGCTAGTGGGAGAATTCCAATAATCCAGCATGTCTGGTGAGAAAATACATAAGGAAGGCAAGGATAATAACTTCTCTCTTTAAAACTCCACTCAGCATTCAGGGGAAAAAAGCCATAGGGATGTAGCAGGCAATCTTTGTGTTTTGTGCTTGAGTGACGCTGAATTGTAATCATGCTGGTTTCTCACCTTGAATGAAATTTGTGTTTCTTCATCTGCAATAATCTTCTGAAGATCCTGCATAAAGTCAGCAGTGGGAGATCTTTCAAATTGTTTTTTCAAAAGCAGAAGAGATCAAGAAGGTGGAGTAAAGGCCCAAGGTCTGACAAGGTATTTGCTGGCAGACAAAGCTGAAAGCTATTTGTTGATTTTCTTGTACAAAAGCAGTCCTGGATAACTGATATCCTGGGCAAGTGGAGGACTTCCCATGGATATAAATGTCAAGTACAACAGAATGGACTGATCTGCACTTCAGGTCACTTCCTCTTTGAAAAAAGAGTGGAGGAGTAAGATACGTGCTCTGTAGCACATTAAATTCTTTGGAGATGGGAAGAGGAGGTGAGGTGGAAAAGCTCCCAGTCCAGCGATCACTCAGGCAGGCTGCTGTGCCATGGGAAAGAACTGCAGCTCAAATGCTTCTTATCACTGTATGATGGAGAGTGAAGTTCCTGAGCAATTTAATTCCGGATCATTTGCATTTTTATAAGTTAAAGCTAAAATCTTGTATCCCATCTATTCCTTAAGCTTATTGTAGCTGAGGCAGCACTGGAGAAAATAATTAAATTGCAGTGGCACCATATCAAAGAGCCTTTTAACACTTCAAAGTCTTCTGTATGTAGCCCACATTTGAGTCAACACATGTGCCAGAAGTGAGAGGCTGGGAGAGACATGATGCTACAGAAAGTCTCTCAAGAGGCAGGTGCTCTGAAACCTCCGCTTTTTTTTTGGCAAAAGAATTTCCTACAAGCTTCCAAAGGAGAATTAATGTGCACAGTGAGTAAGGCAGAGTTGTTTGAACCAGACTTCTGTATTTGTGCTTGTGATCAAGCTTCCACATCAGTGAAAATTAAAGTCTTCGATTGAAACCAGTATGTAGAGAGATGGTTGGAAACTATGCTGCAGGCACAAGAATACCAAATACAGGGAGAGTAGAGGAGTTCTAGTCTCATTAATTTGTGATTTGCAGAAAGGAGAAAATGCACTTCTTGGGGTATTTGGACAACTTGGTCCTCCAACTCAAGATGCAGTCTCTCACACAGAGCTTTTTGAAATTCAGCTTATGTATTTTAATATATTTCCATCTTCCCCCAGAAAGATCTGAGATTTCCAGTGAACAGTTCCTGCTGCCAGCCCATTCGATCAATTCTGTTCACTCTTTGAGCAGCAGCAGAAATACAAAATATGTAGCTGTCCTGACATCTCACAGGAGGTAATGAGATACGCAGGCTTATCAATAGTTAGCTGTCTATCTCACTCACAAGATGTCATTCAAACAGCTAAGGCAACTCCACAGACTTGGTAATTTTTCATTGCTTTTGGTCTAAAAAGAAGTCTGTAACTCCAGCTCAAAGCTGTGCTTGTAGAAGCACTTTTAGACTGTAGTTAACAATAAGCTGTATATCTGGAGAAAGAAATTTAGCCCTCTACCTACCCGATCAAGTAAAAACTTTTCCTAAGACATCAACATGTATTTGCTGCAACTGTGCAGAGTAAATTACCTCATGCAAACAAATAATTCAGCTTTTGCATGCAGAAATTAATCAAGTTGGCATATCAGTAAAGAAAAGTTTTTGTTGCTTTATTTTCCCCAGATATTTTACCTTTATTGCATCAGTGGAAAATGTTATACAAATCTGAAAAAGGAGTAGTTTTCTCTCTACCATTGTCATCAAATACAGGACAGCAGAATTCTTCATGTCCAGGTGAAGCTGCCATTACATTCTCAGTACAGTCTGCTCAAGAAACTTTATGTAAATGCTTTGATGGTAAGGGCGAACCTGTTGCACATGCTCAATCACCCTCTGGGTTGTAATAGTTACTACAAATAATTCAAATCATGCTTGCTAATATTGGTTCTGTAAGTCACAAAAGAATAATGAGAAAAACTTCCATCTTCCCTCATCCAAGGACACCTGTTTGGCTTAGGAAACTTGTATTCATTTTGGAAATGCTCTGAAAAGAATGTATTTTCTATATAATGTTCATATGTAATATTATTCACTCTTCCTATCAATTTAAGTTAAAAGCACTTGTAGCCAGTGAAGAATGCCCAAATCCAACAAGCATTCCCCATGAAAAGTAGTAAGCACAAGATATTTATTCTAAGAGGGAGATGTCTGTGGACAACATAAGACTTAGTGTTGGTTAAGTAGTCACTTTGTTATATTTAGGCAAGTAATGATCTACTCAGTATGTCAGAAATGGAGCCATCTACATCTGAGCTTTCCTCACACTCCTTTTGTAGTGGGTGGAGAGAAACAGGTCCTTCCAGGTGCTATTTCCCCTGCCTCTGAGTAGAACCCTGAACTGAGCCAAGTGCCAGAACCAAGTTAGGGTGCCCCTGACATAAGGACGTGGAACTTTTGGAGCGAGTCCAGATGAGATCACAAAGTTTGTAAGGCATCTGGACCGCCTCCCTTATGAAGACAGAGAGTTGGGACTGTTCATCCTTGAGAAGAGAAGGTTGTGTGGAGGCCTCATAGCAACCTTCCAATATCTGAGGGGAGGAAGCTGGAGAGGGACTCTTCATCAGGAACTGTAGTGATAGAACAAGGAGTAATAAGGTCAAACTGAAAGAGGGAAAATTTAGATTAGATATATGAAAGAAATTCTTTACCGTGGGGTTGGTCAGGTGTGGAACAGTTTGGCCAAAGAAGCTGTGAAGACCCACTGCCTGGAAGTGTCCAAAGCCAGGCTGGATGGAGCATCGAGCAACCTGATCTAATGGAAAGTGTCACTGCTCATGGCAGGGGGCTTGGAACTAGATGGTCCTCTCAGGCACATGGTGTGACTCTTGGGGATGGTCCTGTGCAGGGCTAAGGGTTGGACTTGACAATCCTTGTGAGTCCCTTCCAACTCAGCATATTCTATGATTCTATGATCCCGAACTGTTCTATGGTTCTAAGTGAGAGACACCCAAAAAGTTTCTCTATCTCTCCACTGGTACTAGAGCGCAGGGGACAAGCCTACAGCTGAATGTCAACATTGTCAGCTTCATGTTTTGAAGTGGCTGCTGCAATTGCAATTTGAAACAGCATTTCTGCACATAAATTACAAAGAATCACAAACTCCGATACATTTTTAAAATGCACACTTTGAATTTCAAATTTTATATTCATTCACGTGGCCCAAATAAGCTACAATCTGCAGGTCACATTGACTTGTTTATTGCAGCTGCTGTGCTGCGACATCAACCGAAGGTAAGCTTCAGCTCCAGCTAGACAGTGGTTCAGCTCATTAGCTTGCTGTTTCTATTTGCTCTCTTTCCTGCTGTGAATAAACTATAGCCCTGTAGCACAGCAAGAGATAAAACTTAGTATCCTTGCATGCAAATTGAAGTGAGTGGAAAAGGAAATGTTGACAAATTACTTCATTTTAAAATAGAATCTTTGCACTGGGATCTTCTTCCTACCACTTGTTATGTCAATAAACGTTATAGGCTTCTAAGTAAAATGTATAGGACACAAATTCCCATTCTGTCTAACCAAAAGTAATAGTAATGGTTGGGTTTACTCTTCCTATTTAAGTAGCATCCAAACTATATAATCTGTTTTCCTGACAGTGAGGAAGAGAAAGATTCTACCTCCCAGAGAGGACTGTGCAAAGCACAGGGAGTGGGTTGGGATGATGATACCTGACAGGGAGTGAGGATCTGAGAAATGTCCAGAGGAGGCCCTGCTTATCTGACCAGATCCCCAACCCACAAATTAGTGTGCAATTACATTCGCTTCATATACCTGCATATTTGTCTGGAACACAGAAACAGTGTGTCTGCAAAAAAGGGCCTGATTGTGTCCTGCCTGAATGTGTCCTTCAATAACACAAAAACAAACACCACCCCCACCCCACATTTGTAGCCCACCATTAACATATTATCAATCCATAGAATAAACAAAATAATTTTTTTTATTGTGAAACTAAACTGTTTGTTGAAGTGCACTGATATCAAGCAACAGTACTAGCAACTGAAAAATTGGTGGCTACTCCTGAATTTTAGCACAAATCCAACAGCTATCTGAAAAGAACTTGCATATGATAGGAGGTGCCGTTTAGTGTTTGCATATCAGAAGTTAGACTAGGTCTCAACGTTTTTTAAACCTTGCATTCATTTTTGTGAATGGTGTTGTATTGTTTTACCATGTCAGGAGAAAAGGCAAACTCTGGTACACATGTCTTCAGAAATGGCAAGTTTCCATGTTGTCCTCTCTTTAGCCAGACCCATCTCTGTATCAGAGCCCAACTAGCCCACTCTAAATCCTAGTTCCTCAACTAAATTAATTACATCAATCTTTTGTCTTGCTACTTGCATAAACTGATAGTACTTTTTACTGCATTCTTGTAAAGTATTGATGTTGTAAGTTTCTGTAAAACAGCAGTGGTACTCTCTTAATTTCAAATTATCAAGTAGATCTAGGAGAAAATACATCAAGTTGTTTGGAGCAGGAATATTGTGAAGATGCATCTTTTTGTTCTGAATTATTGCTTTCAGTTCCTTAGACTGCTCTGGACTCTTTATATAGATTGTCTTAGAATCTTTCTAACAGGCAGGGCAAACCTAACTTTCATCTAACTTAGGAGATACCAGAAATGGTTGGAGAAAAAGGATGGTTAGAGGGAATAGGTGCCGTAATTGGTAACATACTGTGGAACTCATCCAAGGTACCTATGGATGCTATCTATGGATTAATACAGCTACAACAAATAGCAGTTTGGTTTCAAACAGCGTAGTATTGGGATCCTGCATCCCAGCATGTATCTTGGACAATGAGTTAGAGACTAATAAATACTACCAGCTATATTTTAAACTCAGTTCAAAAACAACTCTGGGAAAACATTTATGTGTACTCTTGGACTTTTTGTCAAATCCAATTTTGGTCCCTTCCTAGTCTGTCATATTATTTGATAACTTTATATTGTGTACAGTAAATATTTTTGAGAAATTAGTAATAGTACAAATGTCAATCTCCACTTTATACAGTCATCTTTATAAGCATTTTTTTCATCTGGCTTTTAAGGCATACTAACAGGAGCTACAGAATGGGATAGTGATACAGCATCAGCTTCTGGTTTATTGAAAAGAAAGTGATTTTAACTTCAGAAGTAATTGGTAGTTTTCCTTCTTGGTTAGCCTGACTGAAAGGAAGTGTAATTTCAGGATCTGAAACCAAGTTCCAGCAACAAGATTCTTTTTTATTAAAGGAACGAAACAAATTGAGGTAAAAAAACCAACAACAAACCTGATAGATCTGAGGCAGCCCACAGCATAAAAGCTGCCAGTGCCTGAATGAGACTAAGTGTTGCTTGTATTTAAAGTGCAAATTAATTTTCTCTCTGGAGAAATGAAGTAGCTCAAAGCTATGAAAATCTCATACATGAACAAGGACTATTAAAGAAACTGCCAGTTAAGACAACTGATGAAACAAATACAGCAGAGAAAAAGGATTGAAATTTATGATGACCAGGCAAAATAGATCAAGGGAAGCAAAATGTGTCTGGAATTTCCCTTCCTACAATAGGAGATGAAAAGAAATAGCCTGAAAACTATCCAAAGACAGAAATACCATTCTTTTTTTTTTTTTTTTTNTTTGTAGAAGACAAAAAAAGGAAAAGAAGAATAGACAAAAATTAATCCATCTGAATAATCCACTGAAAGGAAAGCAGTCCAATGCCAAATAAAGATACCAACAATTTGATTGCCTTGGATAGCAGTACAAAGTAGGAGGGAAGGAAAGGCATGTTTTTGAGGCAGCTACGTTGTCACTCAAAGAGGTACTATTCACAGTACCCACATTTAAACAGCTAGCTTCTGTCTACATTGCTCAGAGGACCTCTTTGAGTTGCTTCCAGGGACCATGAAGAGACAAATATAGAGACAGCCTCCAGCCTGTGTCCTGCTTCCAGTCACTGGGGAAGAGACATACCAGGAACTGAGATGGACTAGGCAGCTACACAAAATGGGCAATAGGAATTCCTCCTCTTCCCACTCCATGCCATTGCTGAGGGAAAATACAAAGAAATAGCTGACATAACTCTTATGCCATTTGAAATAGAATTATCTTCAGGACCTTCTTGTCAACGAAGAAGACACTCTCTTGGGCAGTTAAAGACTCCTGTGTTACAGCTCTGTCATATGGGCACCTTACAATTTACTAATATGCTCTCATATTTTAGGAGGAAACCCAGACTCTTGAAAAACACAGTGATTTCCATTTTTGGACATAGATACTGATGACCACTGTTTTGATTGAATGTTGTGTGGTGAATTGATGCAGCAATGATGGTGTCAGAATCAAAGTCAGTAAAAAATAAAAGATTTCTCAGTGGTTCTACCTAAACTCTGGTGGTTCCCTGAAATGAAAATCTGCATCTGGTGCTATACTCCTTCAAAGATGTTCATGCAAAGTGGTTGTTACCTTGAAACATTTCTTTCTTTACTCTGCTCTATTTGACAGGAATTGTACTGATATTATGAAAGGTGGATGTACAAAATCTTATCAGACCATTCTTTGGGAGTAGCAAAAACCCTTGGGGAATGTACTCATTCGTTTCTTCTGATTTGGGTTCCCCACATAAGCTGAAAAACCAGGTTGGGGGGGGGGACCCAGCCCCACTATTTTTGCTGCTGTTTTGCAAGTCTCACCCTCTCCATTTCTTTCCAATTAAAAATTGTCAATAATTTCTGGAAGACTGACAGGGAGTTTTGGCAGAAACAAAATTTTGTTTTAGGAAAAGAGAATCTCCAAGTCTCTAGAGAGGAGCATTGATGTCCAAACGCTGTGGCTCTGCAAACACTTCAGAGCTGGTACACGGGAGGGCGCATCTATCCTACTGCTGCAGAGCCTGAGCTGCACTCAGCACTCGGCTCCTCAGCACTAACCCTTTACTTCTGAGCATACAGAAGCTGAGACTGCAGCAATCAAGTCTGTAGTTAGAACATAAGTATAGTAAAAATAGCTGCAGTCCAAAAGCTTATGCCAGACAGGGATAGTTACATTACAAGCCAGGCTTCAGAAATTACTTGCTTCCCTTCAGTCAGGTCAGTCAAAAGAAATTTGCTTAACCAGCCATGATGCCGCTTTCAGAACCAGGAAAATCTAGTACTTGCTTTCTGTAGCTGTTTGGGGACTGGTCAGGTCTGACAGGACACATCTGCAGGGGAGCAAATCTGGCAGAATGGGGTCTCTATTGTACATCATGCTATGCTTTGGCATATGGAGTGAAACTATAGGAAAATAGCAGGCTGACAACATCAACTCTATGGTAAAATCAGTGAAATACCAGCAGCAGTAAGACCAGAATTACATATTTCTGCATACTAGTACTAGTAGTAGTACTGTGTCTCATTAAAGTTGTATATTATGGGCTGTCCCAGTCAGAATTAGGGGCCTCTGTGTGAGGTATTTAACAATCACTTTGCCTTGAGCAAACAAAGCTGGGAAAACAACAAAGGCTGGGATTTTAAAATCCCAGCCTAAAGCAACAAACAGCACAAAGCAGAGTCTCATGGCTTGTTGTAAATGCCTCTGATCATGGGATTTATCGCTCCCCCACCTGTAACTCGTCTAATCTAGCTGCTTAGCCTCTGCAAGCGCGTTCAGAGAATGACTATCTGAATACTTCAGCTGTTCACCTTGAGTAATATCACGGGGCCAGATTTTGTCTCTGCAACTTGGTTCAATATTGAAACGGAAGGAGACAAAAAGAGCACGTGCATCGTGTAGGGATGAATCCCAATTAAAGCTTCTATGGTTTCTTGGTTACAAGGACAGATATCGCCAATGGTATCATGAAGGAGAAAAGCAAAGTCACACTCCTGCCTGATTTTAAGCATAATGCAACCCTGTCTCCCTGCTGCAGCGGGGAGACCATGCCAAACTCCTTACAGAGACACGACCAACCTCTGAAAGTTCAGCTGCTGTGCTTATGTCACCTTTTTGAGTTTGAGCTTGCTTGTCTTTAGGCAAGACAATCATCCCCCCTAGCAAAAATTTCCATGCAGTTCTCTCCCTGCCTCTGAAATCCAGGGTGCTGCATCTGGAGCTGCATTATTACATGTGAGCACAATGTGGTCTAGCACTTGGACGTTGATCCTGGCAACTAGGGCAGTGCTTCTCATAATAAACCAAAGCAATCAATTAAAATGGCAGCAAAAACATGCTAAACCTCCTGAAGCAAAATGACAGATGAAGAAATATAACCAGATACCAGTAAGGCCTCAGATATGTTAAAATCTGCAAACTGATGGCTTCCTTAATGGGATAATGCTTCTGAAGACTGCTTTTTGGAAATGCAACATCCTGAAAAATGGGTTAAAAAAAAACAACAAAAAGACAACCAGCATAGCTGAAAGAAGGGAGCATTTGATGGAAATAATTTAATCACCAAACTAATTCCTTATCTGTTAGGTAGGGAATGCTGGGTTGGAATGCAGTGGAGCATATTAAGTCTTAACAGCTAACAATGTAGTTACCTGCTCTTTGGCATAGCAACACATGTCCTTTGGGATGGAGCAACTCCTCTTGTGCTCTTTGTCTTCTAAAATTATTAAAATTACTGGACCCAGTAACAACAGCTGTTTGGTTGTTGTTGTTGAGGCCAGGGTTATTCTGGATGTATGACACACTATCTTCATATTTTCCTTCTTACCGTATTTTCCTTTCTTACCAAGTTACCCTGTATGTTGTGTGCTTGATACCAGGTCTGTCTTAATCACTGTGATCTGAAAGCTGATGGCAGGCCCTTTGTGAAGTCCTGCACATTGCCACTGAACTCAATTGCCCAACGCTATGCTATGCTGTTAAGATGAAGTTTAGCTCACTCACATGAAATGCCATCTCTTGCAAAAATTCCTCCTGTCACAGCTTAGCACCAAGTCCTCTTCCATTCTGCAGTTTATCCTGTTCTGAAAACTGCTCAAGTGCAGCATCTTTACCATCTAACCATCATTATATGGCATAATGTCATGTAATTCAGACCAGTTCTCCCGGAAAATCAGGAAACATTGCTATAGTGTGGTCAAATGTAGTCTGCCCTAACAGAAGTCTCAAGCAAAGAGAATAGCATCCAATGCAAAAAAAGGCAGTAGGACAATAAAAAAGCAGAAATCTATGCTGCTCATTGACTGATACAGTCTGTAGGCAGACAAGCTAACATTAGCTGGGGTTTTTGAGCCATGGCCCTTCCTAGTGTTAGTTCTTCTGTGCTATTACATGTTTTCCATAGATATTTTTTCAAAAGATTCACTTTGCATTTGTATATAGCACTTAATCTTTCAGAAATATACAGTTAAAATTGAGCTAGGAAGTACAGCTGTGGCTGTTCCTCCCAGATAAGGAATAGGAGTATTCATCTTCTTGTTTGTGGCAGAGGACGGCTGGAGACCAGCCAGTGTTAAGCTATATCAACATTGTCAGGTAGACTCTGAGGGTACCAAACAGTATCACAAGTCTGGACAAAGTGGGTCTGCAAAATGACCTGCATGGATTAATCCAGGGAGTTTAAGAGAGGAGAAATGTAACCATCAAATATGTAGCTAATCAGGCTCGTGAGATATAAGGAGTCCAAAGAGTCAAGAGTAAATAGTCCATAAATAAGATGCCATGCTTCAGGGTTAAGAATGTTGCTGATTTAATACGATGTGATTTAACTGCCTGTGTTTTCTGTTAACAGACCCTCTCCAGCACAGTCTGATCATCATTTAGGTTTTCATGTTCTCTGCCAAATGATGCAAATACTATGCGTATGGAGAAATGCAATGGAATGTGTAATACAAGCAGAAAGAAGATCTATACCAAAAGGTAAGCTGAATAGCAAAAATGCAAGATATAATCAAACTTTAATGGCGGTTTTTTCCTTTCATTTATTAATATATTTTTTTCAGCTTTGATGTAGCAAATCACCATCAAATGCAGGATGAATCTTGAAAGCTGTGGCTCTGTTGGAGCCAATGCTGTTCACTAATGATTTGCTGCTGCTGTCTGCTGGGGAGTACTCTCATTAAACCTACAAGCCCTCCTTCCATCAGGAAAGCAACCTGGGGAAGAGGAACCACAAAATACCTTAGTATATAAGAAAAGGTCTCTCTCTCTCTCTATTAGGCAGAAAGGGTAAAATTATATCTATGGGGTTGCAAAGAAGCTTGTGGTATTTTCTGAGGCATCAAAGTGTGCTTCCACAGCAGCTGAAGGTAAGCTGGGACTAGGTAACTCTAACCTGGACTTTCCCTGTTGTCCAAGGCTGCACATTCTCCATCTCCATTCTTGCATTAGCCCTGGCATCTTTCTGACTTCACTTGGATCCATTCAGGGAACTTACCTGGCTGAAAGCTAAATCATTTAATTTCATGGTAAGTTTTGAGCTTTTCCAGCTCTGTGAACCACTTCACTCTGCAATCAAATAAGTGCCTGTGCTAAAGTCATAGAGGAGAAGGATATAAAAAGCTGGAAATGGGCATGATAGTGGGACCAGAGCAACCTTGATTTAGATTAGCTTAAAACAAATGCTGAGATGCCTTTCCTGAGGGCTCTGAGTGGAAGAGGACACAGAAGTCTCATCTTCTGCCGGCTGCTAGCTAACCTATGCTCACATTTTGAACTGTGTTCAGGCCTTTCTTTTTCCTCTACTGCTTTGTCCACACAGCTAAAAGAAAAGAGTTGTTTCCTCTAGGCAGGCTGTCTGTATCTGTTTGGTGTTTGCCACTGGTCAGAAGAGAAGAAAAGCAATGCTGCTGTTCTGTTGGACTCACTGACAGGGCACAGTTGGTGAGCAATGAGAGTGTTGGAAATTATATAACTTTCCTGCATTTTTAAAAACAGTTTTAAGTAACTTTTTGATTGATTATTTTAGATGGTCATGGGTTTGTCTGCTTTTGCCAGTGGGTGGCTGAGTTTCTCTTCACAGGCTTTTTGCTATTGATTTGATCTTTAAATCACTGAGGCTTTGGGTTTCACTGGGCTATACTTGATACTTCAACAAACAAAGCCTGAGGGATTTGAAGATTGGATATCTGGGATCTTAAAATTTACATGTTGGAAGTAACCAGAAGGTGCAAAGGAGTTTTAACAAAGGCATTACCTCAGAAGGTTGGAGACTCTCTGAGGAAGAATGAGAAGAGAACCAAAGAATGTGGACCAAATTAGCAGTAAGGACAAGAGATCAATAACCAACAGAAGATAGAATACTAATTAATGATGTGAATTGTGTAACTTGGAACCAACAAACATTGATTTTTTTGTTGCTAAAAATGTATAAATACATGAAAAGTCTTGAAAGGGATATATGTAGCTGGAATGAATTGCTACGTACTCGGGTCAGAATAGAGTAATGCCTTGCTCACTAACTTAAAAGGTGGTTTTGGAGGGTTTCATTTCTTCATGATGATTTTCGGTGACCGCCCTCTCCCCGCAACAGACAACAAAGATGGTCAGTATTCTCAGCACTTATTGTCCAAACTCTGATTTACAGAGAGAAAGATATTAATCTTCTCTTGATGAAAATAATTGGTTTGGCAAAAAAGTACAACACAGAATATGCACAAGGTACTTTAAGGACGCTCATCTCCCTTCAGCCCTGCTCTTACTGATTGTTAGAGTGATTTTTCTCTGCCTGCAGTCTGTGCCCCCCACTTTGCTTTTCCAGCTAGGAAAATCTTTGCATACTTTATCTTTTTACTTAAATGTAAATGTTTTGATTTTTTTGATGGAGTTTTTTTGTGTGTTTTTTTTTTTTTTTTAAATTTTATTTTATTTTCCCCAGTCCTGGATTGTGTGCTCATTTAATCAGAATTTCTTACATAAAGCATTTCCCAGAAATCTGTCTCCTCTCTTCTTTGGTTTGCATACCTTGTATTAAAAATCCTGTTTAAAAATTCACACCATAATTCTTACTCCTTGCTTCCAGAGCCAGTGGATAAATCCTGCCACAGAGATGGACTCTGCTATATGACAGCACATTCATTATGCATAATTACAAAGCACACGAGTTGTTATTCAATGTTGTTAGCTTGGCTTCACTGGAATTCTGGAACACATCTGTACACAATTTATAGTTGCTTATAACATATGCTAGCACACAGTGTGTGAACAGATAGAATTTAAACTCAGATCCTGCATGAGGCTCTTTACGAATCACAGCTGCTGCCAGTATTGCTTGGTCTTGGAAAACAGGAACAGTGGAATTAAACTCAAGGCAAAATGAAGACGAGTAAGACGAGACATGAATGCCAAGGCTCAAGGAAGGGGGCAAAGATTTAGCTGCCTCTAAAGTAACTTCCTTTTTCCGCAGATAGGGAGGGCTATGGGTAGCTTTTTCAGAACATTCAATGTATTATATTTTTTAAGATTAATGATTGCCTGACTAAACAGGAAAAAAACTTTCAGAGTGCAAGAGAAGGCAGTAATTGTACTGTAAGTTAAAACTGCAGTGCCTATATTGGGCTGACAGGGAGCCTCTCAGAATGTGTTCAGGGGTCTTGTATTAACATTAAACAGCTGTTGAAATCTTGTCTTTAATAATGCACAATGTTATTACTCCGAAGAGTACTAGCACTGACATCTCCAAGCTCATATTAGAAGAAAAGCAGACTACTTTAATTGTATTATTCACTATTTCGTATGTCAGCACTGCCACTTTAGCTTTCAGGCTCTGCAGAGTGACTACATTTACTGCTATGTCCTACAGTTTGCAGTAAAAACTTTCAGGCAACAGACAACGCTATTTAAAAAGTAACCCTTCAGCTCTTCTAAATTTAATGAATTAAAGTTCATTATTTCATCTCAACTGACTGTAAATATAATTTTACAGTGGCAAACAATGCAGGTGTGACTGTACCTTGTGAAAACCAAACCCTGTAATGTCACAGCCTGGATGACTGAAAGTTTTTCTTCTCTCAACTGCCTCAGACACCTTGGCTGCAGATTTGCTTCCATGCCTTGAGTTAGCTGCACATCTTACACTCATGTGTGGTCTGAAAGTTGCTTCCCAGAAAACCTAACCTGTGAGTGTCTGCTTTCAGAGTCCAGAAAATTTAACTGCCATCCTGCTGTCATATTTTTGATATTTTGAAAACCTGTATTCAGAACTGTGACAAAAGCCTCAAGTTAAAAAGTTAAAAATGTGCCAGTGAAATATTGCAATGTTTCATTCCAGTGATCTGAAAGCACATGGCTTTCAAATCAAAGTATTCCCAGTTACCTAAAAAGCTTCAGTTGATTGTGTTCAAAGTGAACCTTTGAATTCAAGCTTGTAGGAGAGATGTTGATGTGAGGATCCCAAGTTCATTGCCATCTCAGAGGTGGTTAATAAGCTATCTAAACTGATAATTGGTAATAAAACACATGTATCAGTCTAGTTGTGACATCCTCTTAAATATGATCGACAAAGTGGATGTATATGTAGGCGTTTAAGTTTACATGTGAAAAAGTTTATTCCTGCCATTACATAACACCCCTGGACAAGTCCTTATGATAAGTTAATACTCCAAGGTTTATCTGGGCATGGTTGGTTCAGGTCAGCCATGGCCAGTTGAGAGGGGCACTAGGCTTTACCTGTGCAGAGTGCTTGTAACCGGCAATGACTGTGTATGAGGGAGGTAGAGACATTTCTGCTTGAGGTAATAAAGAAAAAAATCAGGGAGAGTTCTGAGTTTGAGTTACATGCAGAGGCAGATCTGGGTTGTAAAAGAAACTAAGATGCTCTCCATCCCCGTCCTCTTGCAGGAGTACAAATGGAGGACATGAGGCTGGATGAAAGTGTCCTCAACAGAAGGGCTGGGAGTGGCTGGCAACTTCTCAGCTGGACCCTGCTGATGGAGCAGTCACATGTGAGGAATGCTTCATTTCCCTTCATTTCTGCCCAACTGTTTTCACAGGCAATAGAGTTGCTCTCCTTGACTGTGGTATATGGATTTCCTTTTGGCTTTTCCTATGCTTTCCTAAGAGCAGTTTCAGAGTAACTGGCAAAATTGCAGAGCTCCATAATTTTTGGGTAGTTATCCTAAGGATGGGACAATCTAAACTTCTAGAGAAGGAATGAACCTCAGTGGCCAACACTAGTCAGGAAGTGTCTGACATGCAGCTGCGAAGAGGGAAGGATGACAGGGAGTGTCAGTGCCACTAAGAACTGGCATTGCACTGAGCTGACAGACCGTCCTGGGTGGGACCTGACACCTGGGCAGCTGGGCCAGGGGATCCCCATCATCCCCACCTCCTCAGGTTGGATGCCTCAAATGGTGTGTGAGGACTGATGGCTGGGATACAGTCCCAAGGAGTCTGTCCTGCGGGGAGCTGAGGATAAAGCCAGCTGAAAACCACAAATAGTCCAGTGGAATCCAGTTTGACTGACAAGAGTCTGTGGGGTCCTTCCTTCTGCTCAGTGGAAAGAATAATTGATATTGACTTTTTTTCCACCAGGAATTTTGCTTTCATTTTCAGACTGTTTTCTGAGACAAATTTTTTTGTAACAAAATTATCAACAGGCTATATAGACTGCCAAAGTTATGCTCAGCCATTGATCTAGTGTCCAATGATGTTATAGTCAGAGCAGATCAGTAGGACTGTCTCATTTGATCTAATTTAAACAGCTGCTTCTAGCCTTGCCTCAAAGGCCCTGCAACTTCCCTCTAACTTCTGTTCCAGTCAGAAGCTGAGATTCAAATAGTTCAAGTAATTGAAATTTGTATTTTTATTTTTGTCTTTTCCAAAGCTCTAACAATCAGAGATATGATTTAAATTTTTTTATGGCCCTGTTTGTCATGCACCAGGAAGAACTTAGCCCATGGATCTCTGTGCCATGAAATGAATTCAGTTTTATAGCTGGTGCATCTGAGAAACAGCCATTTGGGACATTTTGTTGGTAGTTATAGAAATCACTGAAATAGGGAACTCTTTTGTTAATGCACTGACCATTGCAAACTGCAATTATGTATTTTTATTCCCTCTACTTTAGGAAGTGGATCCATTGGTTACTGATGGCTGTCATCAATGAGTGCCCCAGAATTCATATGTTTAAAAAGTGCCACTCGTGGAAGGACAAAAGCAGTGACCTCCAGCCTAACAAAATCTCTGCCTGTTTTTTCCAGCTGTGCTGTAAACCCTTTTCAAATTTAAGCTAGCACTTGAACTGGTGTTCATCACCAGCAGAGAAGGACTCATTTGGAGGTAACACATCTTCTTGCTAAAAGACTTGCTAGCCTAATTTTCAGAAGTACCATGCTTTTCTGGTTTCTTCTGATGATAATGTGGGCTGCATTTTTTTTCAGACACTGAGAGAACCAAAATGTCCTGAATAAAAGCACCTGTGTTGAATGTCAGAATTATATCCAAATCCCATCAAAATCAATGGCAGCCTTTCCACAGACCTCCAAGAGACTTGGACTAGATGTGCTAGTAATCATATTTTATCTTCACTCCATGGTTCCTTAGAGTACATATGTTTATTCATAGCCAAACTGATTACAGGTCAAGATGACTCCACATAAAACTTGACCCTGCATCTGAAAGGAATTAGTTTCTTCTTGGATGGTACTTAAGGTGAATTACAGACTTTCTTCCTCCTGGGTGGACTTGCTTATCTAAAAAAAAAAAAAAAAAAATCTTTTTTTTTTTTTTTTTTAATCTGATTGTGGAACTTGCTTGTATCTCTTTCTTGAACCATTGCAATAAATCTTAGCAGGATTATCAGCGTTTTACAGGCTTTTGGAAGCTTTGGATTTGCCTTCCTACTGTTAGGCAGCAGAGTCATGAGAGGATGAATTTGCATCACACCTAAACACCTGCCACTTCAAATCCTGCAGTGACAATGAGAATGTCCCAGTAGGATCACCCAATTACTTCAGTCTACAGAACACATGATTTTTCCTGCAGCCACAAAAAATTAACTCATATTTTGTCATAGGCTTACTGCACAATGCTATGATGCAGACAAATATGAGAAGGTTCGAGTCCATAAGAGATCCAAAAGTGAATTTGCTCTGAAATTAAGTGGTACTATGATAAGAGAGATAATGATAACTTGTTGACCTAGAAAGTGGATTATGTATTCTTCAATTTGAGTAGAAATAACTTGAACAGATATTTCATAGATCTGTGGAGAAGAGGAGGTGTGTATTAACGCAGGCACTAACACTTTGAATAGTAGAGACCAGGTGAAACAATGGTTTATGGGAAGATGTTATTGCTGAGCTGCAAGTGGCACTGGTGGTCCAAAGGAACTCATGATTCTGCTGCCCTGAAGGAGGACAGGTGTAAGAGTGCTGGGAGTCTGTAATGACACCAGTGATGAAGGCATGAAATGTCATCTACAACTCTGCATTACTTTCCAGGTCTCTAACTAAGTGAAAAGGAAACAGAGATGCAAAAATTCAGTGACAATTTGGGGTGTTACTCATTTTAATGGATCTGTGCTCTTTTTATAAAAAGCTGTTATAGATTTTAATTAAGAGGGATTTATGAAAAGGTTCAATTATGTAAAAAAGCCCCACAGCAAGGCTCCAATTTCACGCAAACCTTCACAAGATAATAAAGGCCAAATATGACTTTTAATTGCAATGCTATTTGATTTATAATTGTAGATGGATACATGTTATGAAAAATAGTCTTAAAGGAATACTTTGTACCAAGAATTAAGAATATGCTAATACTTAGTATTAGCAGCCAAATAAAAAGAGCTTGTTTTTCAGAAGTGTGTCTAATTATTGCCAGGCAGTAGATAATTCCAGATTCTTGAAATCAGGACCCAAAGAATTTGATCACAATTCAGTATTACTCTGAGTGACTACTGGCTGCAGCATGATATCCCATGGCTTGAGAACCTCACCTGAAAAGAACCTGATTTTAGGTAGCCAATAAATGGCTTCATTCAGCATCATGTTTTAATGTGATGGTGCCCACCACCCTTCCGTGTACCAGTGTACTGTTTACTTTGTGCTGGATCAAGAATTCACAAGACCAAACTCTGATCCAATTAAATGTTTCCAGGAGAAACCAAAAAATGTTTACAAATTACTAGATTAGTGAATTAAAAAAATTTCAAATGAAAGCAGCAAAATTCAGGGAACAGATCAAAATTACTAGGACCAGGGAGAAAGGAAAGGAGGAAAGCAAGATGGATGAGCGAAAAAGAAAATCTCCCTCTAAGCAAGCTGTGTTCAATCCCACCATTTCAGACTCTGACCAGAAGGGAGATATGGAGCCCAAGTGCTTTAACCTTTTACCTTGCTGCTTTGCTCTCAGTTCTTAGTGATAGGACTAGGGGGAATGGCCTTAAGTTGAAAGGCAACGGGTCTAGTTTAGATATTGGGAAGAAATTCATTACTGTGAAGGTCATGAGGCACTGGGACAGTTTGCTCAGGGAGACTGTGGATGCCCCATCCCTGGAGATGTTCAAGACCAGATTGGATGGGGCTCTGAGTAACCTGATCTAGTGGAAGGTGTCTCTGCCTATGGCAGGAAGGTTGGACTAGATGATCTTTAAGGGCCTTTCCAACCCAAACTGTTTTATAATTCTATGATAAGAAGGTGAAGTAACCATTGCAAGCTTCATCTACGTTTTTGCTTTCTTTTTTATAAATTCACCTCTATTTTCTCTTTGAAGTCTCAAATCCCTGTATGCAAATGCCACATCATAGAAAAATCTTTGGAGCAACAGTTTCCATAGGTTAGAAAACTTAATAAAGATTCCTCTATGTGAATCAAAGGTTTCCCAGTCCCCTGCTTGCATCTTAATTTGTTCCATAGAGGCGTCCTCCAACAGCTTACAGGAGCTGAACAGGGTGGAAGAGAATACAGATTTATGAGCTCTTCAGAAGTGAGGTCTCTGGGACTAAGATGATGATCGTCACATGCTTTTTCAGGGCTTAGTTCCGTGCAGATTTTCTTTTGTGGTGCAAGGCTTTTCACACCCCACCAGCGGTTTGTCTCACTAACAGTATGTGTTTACCATGACCCAAACCACTTGTGCAATAGGAGAAAGGTTAATTACTTTTGAGTGATAGCCGTTGTCTTCTATTTGTTGTTTTTGTTTTTAAAAACACAGTCATTTGACTGGCCCACTTCAGAATATTTTACCAACAGATAGCTGCACAACTGGGTGCAGAAAATTGCAATGAGCGAGGATGGACAGAATGAACAGAATGGCAACTTGTTGTACTGCCTTTGTTGTAAAGAGCTGGCATCTAGTCACTGACTGAGACTGGATGAACGATGTAAGGATTATAGTAATGCCATTCCTGTTCTCTCATCCCATTTCTCACTTTGAGATCAAAATGTTGCAGTTGCAGGTCACATGTTTCCATGCAGAGAAAGACTTTTCCATCAATATTCCTGCCATGGCATCTGCCCTGTGTACTAGGTGTTAAGAAGGGGTAATTCACTGCCCTAAATTAAAAGTGACCTTTGAGGAACATCCTATATAGGTCACTCTATGGGAGTTTCAATAATTGGCTGCAGCTGAAGAGGTTGCTTGAGCATTGCTTTTTTATCTGTGGTACATCTCCTGTCAGTGTACTAGAACAACAACTCTGAGTACTGGGTGTAGGTGGTGAGCTGCCTTGATGAACCACTGCTAGATAGGACTGTCTTAGCAGCTGAGCTGGTGCAAGCACAGCAGCCTTAGAACACCATCATGTGAGCTGAATAGAGGGGACAGACTGGGGCTGGGGTGTTGTTTAGGATGCCATGCACAAAGAAGACAGCTATTTGTCCTTTTCTCAAAAATACACAGTAATTGAAAATACTTCTGCAAAAATCTGTCACAAGCATGTTTGGTTCGATCACTGTCTCGGTCTGATGGAGTTACATTAGCACCTTGTTAAATACTCGATTGATTTTAGAATTGCTGTAATGGCCTATCAGTATCGCAGGGTTCTGTGTGTCTGTATTGATCTCAGTGGCTAGTCTTGCACCGAGCCTAGATGTTACACAGCAGGCGTTCTCTCAAAGCTGTACTATAGGATGTTTGAAAATACAGGTGCAGAAGTGTGCCCTTTTGCTTGCTGAGCATGACTCTTTAGGCATCATTTTGCAACAGGAGTTTAAGTCATATAAGATGCTATCTTCCTATTTCTTTAATAAGATTTTTTTTTATTCTTGCAGACTTTAGAAGAGTTTGTCTACTGTTAATACTTAGGTGTTCAGTTGAAAATTTGATTTATTATATTAATTACAATTTATTATTTTTATTTAGTAAAGTTAACAAAATGATAAAACAAGATCTTGTCTCTCCTCTTTCTTTGTCAGGACTTTGATTTTCACTTCAATGAAATCCAGTTGAACACAGCAGTCATTTTATTGCTGATACTCTTATAGTTTGGGTAAGTAGTTACCAGTCAGTTAAATGAAGGGAGGCCAAAAGCTAAACGGATTCCTTTATAAGTTCACTCTGTGAAGTCACACTAAATGATCTCAACTTTGCACCATGGATGCTTCAGTGTACTTCAATTGGCAACAAACACATTTCAAAATGATCTTGACTATCCAACAGCCACTTCCCATGGCACTAATTCCCGGAATAGCAAGTTGACTGTCTTCAAATGCAGAGGGCTGGAAAAACGCTACTGCAAGGAATAAACTTCCTGGGTATTTTTCAGTCTTTTTGGCTATTATGAGCCATTGCTGATCCGTAAGAAAGAGGTTTCTTTGTGTCTGTGAGGAACATTAGGCTCAGATCTCTAGAGTTCTGAGGTGACTTAAAGTTTTCAGTCCTTGAGCAAATGATCCCTCTTTCAGTGAATAACCAGAGCTAAACAGCAAGAATTAGTTTATGGCTTCTAAGAGAGAGAATAAATATGACTATGAGGTATTCTTTTGGAGATAGGGTTGTGTCTCTATTTAGCTACATATGACAACTGAAGAGGGGTTTCTCAGGTCCCTGCAGAACCCTGTTCTGTCCCATTCATTCTCAAGCACATCCGTCTGAAGTGCCAGCAGGGCTTGCTGGCACAGGCAGCGCACTTGGATTGCTGGTTATCACTGTATACCAGGTAGCAGATATGGTCAACCAGGGAATGACTGAAAAAGACGTTCCTTGAATATTCCAGAACTTATTTACTGTCAAAGATAGAGGGAACACTAAGAAGTTCTGACTGGGAAATAATTATATGGCGCAGAGGCACAAATGTTAGTATTTAGCAGCTCCTNCTCAAAGACAGAGGGAACACTAAGAAGTTCATGGCGCAGAGGCATAAATGTTAGTATTTAGCAGCTCCTGGAATAAAACCAAAACTGAACAAAACAAACCCCCCAAAACTCCTAGACTTCTGTAAGAAAAATCACTGACATGGGGGAAAGATGATGAATAAAGTGTGTGTGTATGTTTCTGGTCGCTCCTGGTCAAGAAAGGGGATTTTTGAGTTGATGGGGTGCATGAAAAAAATAGTAGGATGGAGGAGTGGAAAGTCTGCTTTAGAAGATGGGAGCTCAGCTTCTTCAGCCTAGGAGAAGGGAAGCTGAGAAGGGGCTTTCGCTCTGTAAATTCATCAAATACAAGTGAATAGTCCTAGGACAAACACTGAACAAAAAACAAACACTGGAAAAATTCAGGTGGCTGTCACAAACCCCTTCAAATATGATTAGAGGCTGGAGAATAGCCCTAATAATATCAAGTCTAAAGTGATTGCTATGATTAGCTTTATCAAAAAAGAAAGAGAGATGATTTGCTCACAGTGCTTCCCAGAAAAAATATGTTTGATGCCCAAAAATTGTAGAATCATTAAGGATGGAAAAGACCTTCAAGATCATTGAGTCCAACCTTTGATGGAACATCATGTTGTCAACTAAACCATGGCACTAAGTGCCACATCCAGGCATTTCTTGAACAGTTCCAGGGACAGTGACTCCGTCACCATCCTGGGAACACATTCTAATGCTTAACCACCCATTCCATGAAGAAATTCCTACTGATGTTCAACCCGAACCTCCCTTGGCACAGCTTGTGACCATGTCCTGTGTCCTGTCACTGGTTGCCTGCGAGAAGACTCCGACCCTCACTTCACTATGACCTCCCTTCAGGAAGCTTCAGAGTGATAAGGTCACCCCCAAGTCTCCTTTTCTCCAGGCTAAACAACTCAATAGCTCCTCATAGGACTTGTGCTCCAGACCGTTCACATAGTCTCAAGGTCTTTCTTGTAGTGATTGGCCCAAAACCGAGCACAGGATTCAAGGTGTGGCCTCACCAGTGCCAAGTACAGCTGCATGGTCACTGCCCTGGTTCTGGTGGACACACTAGTTTTGATACAGTCCAGGATGCCACTGGCCTTCTTGGCCACCTGGGCACACTGATGGCTCAAGTTCAGCCAGCTGTTGAGCAGCACTCCCAGGTCCTTTTCACCAGGGCCACTTTCCAGACGCTTTTCCCCAAGCCTGTGACACTGCATGGGATTGTTGTGAGAGAGCTCTCTCAAAAAGAACAGGAAGACCGTGAGAAACCACTGCCTTGAGCACAGCTCTTTTCCTGTTTCACACAGGAAACAGAGCTCAGATCCTCAACATAGGGATTATCTCTTAGAGGAAATTATCAGAGAAAGTGCTGAATTGTTCAGCTCTTAATACTTATCTAGAAGATACAGTTTTAACCCAAACCAATTATTGCTCCATGCAAATGGATGTTATTTGGAGTTTCACAGACTGAAAGAGGGAAGACCTGTTGTGACTTTGAGGTCTAAGGACATATCCTACAACAAAACACAGAACATATAGCTCTGCAGGAAGAAAAATTGGTAAAAAACCAAAGACTTACAGGCAAACACATGGGCTTTCTCTTCCTCTTCAAGTCTGAAGTTTGATTAATCCATTCTGGCTGTTTACTTCACCTATAGAGACTCTCCTGTTCTGAACTAACTCATTGCCAGACTCTTGCTCCTCTGCTGCTTACAGAATTATTCATGCCAAGTCTCTCCCTGGCAGTCATTCTGTTCCGTCCACCTGGTGGCACCAATGACAGGTTACAGCTTTAAGTCACCTTCTTTGGTTCCTTCACCACTTTGGGCTACTGGACCTCATAATCCCTTTTCCTCATCTCCTACATAAGCCAACCTTGTGATTAACCTGGCTGTGCCCACAGTGGACAGAACTGTGAGCAAAAGGTTACTCTGATCTTGGTTATCAGACGTGCCAAACCTTACAGATCACTGCACACAAAAACCTTCCAGGCAGCAGGGGATATTCCGGTGTTAACATTCCATGTCTACTAACACTTTCTAGCCCCAAAGTCAATTGTTAACAGCATTTCCTGATAACTTTCTAATTTCAGAATATAATAACCAAATATATACAAAGGCATACAAAATATTTTAAAGAGGAAAGAAACCAGATCATTATTACAGAACTTTGATGCAGCTGTCTTGAAAACTGATTAGTTTGCCAGCTGATAACTCACTGTGTGACATGACACAAGGGATATTTGCCAGACTGATTTTCACATGGAAAAAACATAAATCAGAGACAGGTTTGCTCAGAATTCATGTGACAACTATTCCCCTATGCTCCGTGGAAAAGAAAAACCGATGCTGACCTGTTATTCTGACTAAGCTCAGGATCTGAGACATCTTTGTGGGGTGATGTGAGGTTTGCAGGGAACTCTGCGAGCCAAGAATGCAGCCAGCTAGCAAGGCCTTAAGTGACAAAAGGCAGCCGAGTGGGCAGTGGCACTGTTCCTGCCTGGGTTCCACTAGCTGACACCTAAGAAGGCTCTAATAAGCTCATGGCAGTATGAGAACCATCACTGGTTCCTATACATCATATTTCTTCCTAATTTTCCTGTGGGATGTAAACATTTACCTGTCAGCTTCAGAAGCTGAAGACTGCTCCATGAAACATAGCTGCAGAAATGGGTGCTTTCATTCCTTCATTATGAACCTACCTCTATGAGATCACCACAGGCTCTGATTCACAATTTAATATATCTTCTGCTAATAATGAGATGAACTGAAGTAACTGCAAAGAAACTCAATTAGTATTGTAGCTAATAAAAATGATAGTTGTGATAGAAAAATGATTCATAACTGCAGAATGTGCTTCTGCATGTTTTTCATTACTTAGCCTGCACTAACTCTTGTAATCTAATATATCTCTGCACTTTCTGAACCACACGTCTTCCCACTGACTAACATCTAAAATTTGTGTCTACTCCAGAGTGCCTTTTACTGACATTTCCCATTGCTGGTATCATCTTCTTCCACAAAAGGCAGGAGCATAAAACACGGCTCCAAGCACACAGTTAGTATTTTAGGCATTGTTATCTGCTTCCGCACACAAAAAACTCCATAGAAGAGACCACATCACTGTCAATTAAAACTTGTCAACAGACATGCTTTCTCCACTGCTTGTCTGTCAGCAGCAGTGGCGAGACTTTTAGTCATTAGACTTTCACAAACCTCTGGACATCAGCTGTTTCATATGTAGATTTGCCAGTGTTTTCCTAGTGGTTTATTTTGTAAAATAGGTTATAACCTATTTCAGTGCTAACAAGAGATGCAGAAATACATTAACAAGGGGATTTTTCACAGTAGCATTGATAGCTGTTCAGTGGCCATAGAGATTCCTGGAGAGGTTAGCGTGTAATTGCCACTTGTGACTCTGAAAAGCTCTTTCTCTCCTGATGTCTTTTACAAATAATACTTTACTCTGGTGGTAATTATCTTCCACCTCTGATGGCAGAAAGAATCATTCTGTGTTTCAAATTGCTTTTCATATTTCTATTTCTGTAATTAAAAAAACCAATTTGTTATACAAGCTTAATAAAAGATAATTGGAAACAAACTCAGTATTTGTAACTATAGAGATGAAAAGGAGGTGTGCAATATCAAAAAGACAGATCCTTTTTCACCTGAATTTGCCAGAAATTTTGTTACTGGACATATGTTTAGTCCCACTGCATTCAGTGGGCCTTAACTCAGAGAGCCTCAGTACATAATTTGGCATTTCAGAGTGGGTTTTTAGCTCCAAAAAAATGTTTCCCCAATAATCATAGTAATGCTTTTATACAAAATTTGAAGGTATGATTATTTAAAATGAATAACATATGCCAGCATGAACAGGTAATATTTGATGACACAAAATTTCCACTGTGAATACATGAACATTATTCTTCTCCTCTGTGTTGTAGCAGCACATATACTTTCAGAATGGCAAGAAAGACAAGAGCCTGCAAGTTGATTCTGTCCTGGCAGCAATGGGCTAGAACAACCCCTGAACACTAGGGTTCAACTTCTGAAATAATTTGATTAACATTTTGCTTATGCATTTTGATTAGTACAAAGTAGACTGTAAAAACCCCTGCTTGTGGTACAGTTCATCTCTGGTATAACTCCACTGATGAGAGCCCAGTGGGAGTGATAAAAAAGAAAAAAAAGAGATCCATTCTTCCATTAATAATTTATATTCTTTTCTTTGTAAGTGACCTACTAAATGGAAATAGAAGAATCATCTGGAAATGTCTCATATATAAAACTTGGTGCACAATCTCTTTCTATATCTCACTCCCGAGATTTTCTGTTGCTTAACAAGAGAAGCTTTTCCAAGTTTGGGGCATGCATGACCAGGCATCAGAGGAAAACAGAGACATAAGGCAACAGCTGTAGAAACAGCATGATCTTTTCCTTAATCCTTTCTGATAAATCTGAGCCCACTTGAAGCAAGTTATGACTATACTGTGGAAATACGAAGACATTCCTAACAGGTACATATTTTTACTGATCACGTGAATACCAGTAAAATTTAAATACCCACTAAATTATAGTTTCCATAGTCAAAATTCTCATTTCAGCACGAAGTGAAGATACTAACTTAAATTTTTGAATTATGGGATTTAAAGACTGTCTTCACACACGTGAAAGAACATGGGGCGCAAGGTAACTTAAGAGAGGAAGCCCCAGTAGCCCAGTCAGTGCCCACTCTGGGGTGGGCACTGGAGAGTCCCAGGAGTCTGAGAGTTGGCTGCTGGAGGGACCAGAACATCTGGTGTAAATGGTCCCTGGAGCCCCATGGATCCCCAGTAGACCTTCAGGTCCCTTTGGGGTGGCCCTGTGAATAGGGAGTGGTGGCATCCTCTCCCCTACCAGTCTACAGGATTTGGCAACACCTAACAAAGTTCAGCCTTTTTTCCTGGCGGTTTCACAAATGAAACCATCTAAGGAGAGGAAGTGAAACATCAGCACAATCCCAGTCCATTAGAGTGGTGGGGAGTGCTAAAACTCCTCCAACGGTGGGCAGTACTCAGGAGAAGACAGACCTGCTTTACGATGGCAGTGGAGAAGCATCACAGTCCCTGTATGAAGGCCTGGGAACACTTCCTTGGGACATGACCAGACAGGTAACAGAGCCCAGGTCTGCAGCAGCCCACAGCAGCATTGCCGCCACACAGGGGAAGGCAGGCCCATTGCATCCTCCTCTCCTGGGTTTCCAGAGGAGACAGCAGGGAGGAGCTGGAGCTAACACAGTGTCCAAAGACACTGCAAACCCCAAAGCCTTGCTCCCTCCAGAGTACCTCGGCTGTATTCAAGTCCTGCTGCACCCTTGAACTGAGAAATGAAAATGGCTGTAAGGGAAGAAGGAATTTGTTGTACAGACTGCCTGGTCTACATTTACATCATTGCTTCAACTATGCTTTGTTTTCAAAGAAACTTAGCAAAATATTCCCTAAATGCGTCTCTACTGTGAACTGAGTTCCCATTTGTGTTGCTGAAGTTGGGTGCTGAGGAAGGTGCGTGTGGCCTGGGACAGGCACCAGGCAGGTGCTGCCATGGCCACACATCACACCTTGCTGTGCTCTGGCAGTGGCTGTCCTGCCCACAGAGCCAGCAGATCTGCTGCCAGCCCTGGGAGCAACCTGGGGATGAGGAGAAGGGAATGCTGCAAGAGCCTGAGTGCCCTTCTCTCCACGGCTGGTCCCTGTGAGGCTGAGCTGTTCCCTGAGGCATGGAGGAAGGCTCTTGGGGACGGCATGGGCAAAGTGGAGCAGGGAAGCAGATTCCTCACATGCTGTTCTGTGCTGCTCCGGTGTTTGACCCCAAAGATTCTCTCCCCTTGCTTTGCAAATTAAAGCATGCACTGCTCTGCCCCGCAGCTGGCTTTATGCAAACAAAAAAAAAATACTTTCACTGAGATTGCAGGCAGCACTTATTTGCAGAGTAATCATTTTAGGCTGCGTTTGAAGTGTTCCCTTTTTTTCCCCTTACAATGATTTTTTTTTTTTTTCTGTTTCCTTTTGCTGGAAGCATTTCTTAACAAGCTTCTTCAGCTCGCCTTGCAATCTCTGCAGCTGGGCAGGTGCTGGGCCACTGCTGCTGTTTGATTGAATACCCACAGCTCTTTCAGAAAGACTGGGGCAGTCCCCAGGCCCACGGATGTCTCAGCAGCTGTTTAGCTTTAAACTTGTGAGCCCATGTGCACACCACATGTGTTTGGAGCATGTCCAAAAAGTCCACAAAAGAGATTTTCAGGCCCTTATCTCTCCTCACTCAGCTGTGAGATCTGTGCTCAAGCTCTCAGTTGAGTCTTTAAAAACTTTAAAAGCAGCTCATAGCCACAGCCACTCTTTCCACTGCTTGGGACCTGACCCTGGAGGGACCCAGCGCAGGTTCTTGCAATACTGAAGTTGCTCTTTATTTTTCTGGACTCAGATGCTCAAATCAAGCTTCTAACTTCCTGATGTGCAAAATCTCCAGGTATTGGGATATTTCGCTGGTGGAAACCTGAGTAACCTCAGTAACTCTGGTGTCACACAGGGCAACTGTGCATGGTTGTAGTGGTCATATCACTTGGGATTTTCAAGCACCAGTGATTAGTATCCAGTCTCTTAGTCTATCTGTATCTTTATTAATTAAATCTGAAAAGAGTGGTTCACCTTCCATTTCTTTTAGAAATTTATAAAGGATTAAAAATAACGCTAGCGAAAACTTGCTTTTAAGCAATCGGTTTCCAGATTTATTTTTTTTTTTTAAATTTAAATGTCTTATTCAATCTCCAGTTGTTTTGAAGGTGCTATATAACTGAACACATACTTCTGAAGATTAAGTTTAGCCTTTGGTACTTATTCCTCGCAAGACTGGATATTTTAAAAGATAAAGAGAATAAGTGGTTTTAGAATTTTCATGGCTTGCTTTTTTATTTTCATTTTCAGTAGGGGAACATACTTTAGAAAGATTAAATTAATATCTTGACCCAGAGTAAAAATATAAAATCCTCATGAAATTTGCAGAAATAATCTAGATGGGAAATGCAAGTAGATAAGATAAAATTGCAAGAAAGCCTGGGTTAGGGATAACTTACTGAAGCTCAATCACTCCTTATCAAGTTTGCATGGCAAAAAGTTGATATTCAAGGGACACTAACCATCTGCTTTTGTAAAATGAGAGTGCTTTGTAGGAGAGACACAATTATTTTCTGTTCAAGTTCTCTTAACAATTTAGCATGTGCAGCACTATCACTTTTGAGTTTGCTCAGATATTCACCTCAGTAAATTTGATCCCTGCACTGTACTGTCCTTTTAATATCCTCTCTCCTACCAGTTTTCGATTTTTTCCAATTTCTCTTGTATGCCTTTCATAACTATAATATATTCCAATATCAGGCTTTATAATTACTTGGACTCTATTCATTTCCAAGTTTATATTTCAAGCTGTATTTCCTCCTGTGCTACAAGGAACAGATCATTGTACTGAAAAGCAATCTAGAATGTATGCTCAAGCTATTGCAACAGCAGTGTAGGAGATCTGGTTTGGTTTGAGGAGTGTTTGGGTTGGTGGTAGCATGGGGGAATTATTCAACAGGAGACTAGTAAGGTGACTTGGTACGTCTATAGATAGCTCTGTTTTAGCATGCTGATTGGCAGATGGGTATATCTTCCAGTATTATATTTGGTTTTACTGAAATTAAATGCCAGCACTTGAGGGCACAGAAGGCAGAGAGTCCCCACATATGATTATTACAAAAAACGCCGTGTTTTAGGTCCAGCTCTGGAGAACTTGGTGCTGCAGGGATGTGGTTCTGCACTGAGCAGCACCCCGAGATGTCAGAGGAAAATATAAGGCTCAGCTCTGCAAGTGAGCCCATGAACCCTGATCCACCTGAGGACTTAATTTCATACTTAAATTTAAATATATGAGCAGGTACTTGGAGCAGATTGCACATGTGCTGAACAGTAAGTTAATGTTTGAGTGCTCCGATGCAGCATCATGTTTAGTATACTCAAAAGCTGAGCTCTAAGTGGCTCAGGATAATAGTAGAAAACTAAGTTATGGGTGAAAAAGATGCTGAATCTTCAGTTTGGAGAATAAATACCTCACAAATATGAGGAAAATGACAACATGGACATTTTTTAAAGAGGGAGAACTGTAAACTGTGTTCAAAGAGCAGTAGAGTGTGAATGTACCTGCTTGCAGGATCACTTGTTTCTGCAGAGCAAAAAATTCTGATATTTATGAATTGGAACAGCAGACATGAAACAAATTTCAGTGTAATAACGTTCAGACAGTAAAATGTGTAGTTTGTCCAAATATATGAAGTATTACAGCAACTGTGCTGTTTGTAACATGGGAACCTGTGTGAAATGAACACTGAGGAGAAGAGAGGTAAGAAAAATACAACATAACTCTTCAGGGATCACACTGAGGGAAATGGAGATTGAAAATGTGGTGGGAGTTGACAAAAGATACCAGCACTGATAAAAGAGTTCTCAAAAGGCACTGAAGTAGTAATTTTCAAATAAAAAAAAAAGGCATATACTTTTGAAAAAAGGGGCTTAACAATGACTTTTGTAGAAGGAATGGAATAAGAAGCAGTACAATGAGCACTGGAAGTGCATCAAAAGTAAAAGTGGGTGTTTTTTTTTCCTAAACAGAATAGTTATATTCATGGACTTCATAAACCAAATAGTATAAAGAGGAAGGAGCTCAGGAAGGTGGGGAGGGGTGGCACAAACTGAGCCAGAGGGAGGAAGGGAGTGCTGAGAGCAGAGTCCTGAGTTCAACGTGTCACCAATGGCATCAAAAGGGAAAGGAAAAAAAAAAAAAAGAAATGAAGGAAAATTGCAAATTTTTCTTAGTTACGATTCTGAAAAGAAGTTTTTGTTGGGAAATAGGTCACCAAAGATGTGAAGAGGCGAGGAAAGAAGGCAGGACCTTTGTTTGCGAGTGCAGCATAAAAGTGGGGTTGTTCAGACAGAAACGTTATGATCAGAGAAGAAATTTCTGAGGGTGGAATGGACACTCAGCTGCTTTTCAAAGTCTCATTGTATCCAAGATCAAAGGATGGCAGAGCATTGTAGTATCATTGGTTACAGACAGAAGTCAGAAAGGTTTTGAGACAGGCATTTTCATTATTAGATAGAGGATTAATAGCTGTATTAATATTCTCTGTGTTTAGCATGCTTAATAGCAGATGAAGATGATGTATAATTGTTTGTTTGCTTGCTTTATACTGTTTTCCATCCCTGGGGTATTGGAGTGTCTGCCATGTAAAACTGACAGCTGAAAACTGAAATCCAGAGGGCAGTAGAGAGTAGTCATGTTCCTGCCATGACGTCCTGTTATTTTAGGACAGAGAAATTTTTATTCGGTGCCATCCAAACCATCATCTTGCACCCATCTGACTTTGGGGACCAGAGCTCTACACCCTCTGGTCCCCAAGTGTTACAGCCCCAATTACAGGCTCTGCAGGGCAGTGCCTGTCCCTTCCTTGCCCCATGGCTGACCCAGGTGGGGACACCCTGCAGGGACAGCAGTGTCATCCCTCTGACACCTGGCTGGGCTGGCAGCCACTGCTCCTCCTTCCCAAGCTCTGGAAACATGAGGTGGCTGTGCATCCATCCATAACCACGGACCAGGCTCTACAAGGGCTGAGCATGTCCTGCAGCCAGCTGCTCTTTAGACACCACAGTGTCTGTGCTCTGATATGGACAGGCTTCAGTGGCATTTCGTTTATTGTACCTGAGCTCTTTGCCACCATTTAGCTGCTGTTGGCCTGAGCTGCACTCTGGGAAGTGTTGGCATTTCTAGGGCTCCCCACAGTCTCTGGGGACACTGAAACATCTGCCACCAAGAGGTATTGGATCAGGCTTCAAAGCTTAGACTAGGTGCCTAGAAAGTCTGGCTGACTGTGGCTTTCCTGTAGTAAGAGCTGTTCTAAGTAGAGTAAAAAAAAACTCTGAAAAAATATTTTCCGGAAATTTTTTTTCTAATTCTTGCCAGTCCTTCCATTTCTATGACAAATACGCTTCCTGCAACTGAGCTGCTGTGCACAGAAACAATTTTCACAGTAGTTTGGTCAGTAGGCTTGTTTATGAAGAAATAATTAGGGTTACACTGATTAAAAATAGGAAAAAAATTAATTACAAAGTCCTGTGGGTCCACGAAATCAACATTTCTTACCTCTTAATGTAATAGTTGACTAATGATCACCACATGACTCTACACAATTTCCCCACATTCACAGAAGAGTAAATGTACAAACAATTCAGCTGAATTTTAGGCATTTCAGATATGTGGCACTAATTTACAATTCTGTCCTGTGCAATATTTCACCTAAACATTAGCAATTCTATCTGGTGAGTTTTTCTTTCTTACCTGAAAGTCTTATTACTGAATCATCTTCTCTAGAAAGAAAACAATCATTAATCTGCTGAAAGTGAATCTATGAGAGTAAACAGAATCATTAAGAAGTTATATGGAATCAGAATATCTTTATTATCTGAGTAGTGCCCCACCTAGACCAAGAGAGATTATGGCTCCCCATGGTACAGGAAAACAGAGAATAATTTCATAAAAACTACTTGGTAAAGGCTTTGTTTTTCTCAGATAATGATCTGATTTCATTACATTTACATACCAGTATACGTTGAGCTTAATTTTCATGTGAGAAAATCCCAGTTAGTGTCAAGAACATTTCTATTTGGCTGCAGCTTCAAAAAGGGAATGAAAAATTTAGAAGGTAAAATCAATAGCTGGAAAATGAGATTAGTTTAAACAAGGAAACTTAAAGCTTAGAGCCATGCAGAAGCTGTAACTTTCAAAATCATACTGGATGAGAAATGATGAAATTCAACTGAATGAAGCAGCTGTTAAGCTAAAACAAAGAAAAGCAAAAGAAAAAAACTCACCTTTCTTCCTCCTTTCCCAAAGAACTCGAAGACAAAAATCTGGCTCCATGACTCAATTAACCTTCCATCCCCAGCTGTACAAGCCAGATGTATCTGCAAAGCACACGTCTCCCATCCTACTGCTCCAGCTATTTAGAAGCCCTTTTAGAAGCACTGAGAGAGCTTGTGGAAACTGGCTCCATGAAGGGAAGAAGGCATTGAAGAGGAATTTTCCATTTCCTGGGATTATTTTTAACATCTAGTGGAAGTGCTGTAGAAAAGAGAGGAAACAGTTTTGGGTTCCCAGTCCCAGGCAGAGACTCACAACCATAAATGAATTCTGCTGAGGACCATCACGATGGTGGGTAACTGGAGCACTTGCCCTGTGAGAAGAGGCAGAGGTAGCTGAGGCTATCTGGCCTGGAGAAGGGATAGCTTCTGGTGGGCTGAAGAACCACCCCAGGTGCCTCCAGGAAGTCATCAAGGAGGTGGAGCCAGGCCCTGCACAGCAGGACATGGAAGGAGGATAAGGCAATAGGCATGAGCTGAAACAAAGGAGGTTCAGATGGGAAAGGAAAGGAAGAAAGTAAAGTAGGGAAAACCTTTTTCCCCATGGAGAAAATGAAGCAGTGTGCTGGGTTGCCCACAGAGTTTGTGCAGTCTTCACAGGTTTAGGTTTTCAAGATTCAGCTGAATAAAGCCCTGAGTAACCCAGTCTGATCTGAGAGCTGATGCTGCTGCTTTGAGGAGAAGGTTGGTCGAGAGACATCTTGAAGTCCCTTCCCACCTGAATTTATCCTCTTAAATGCAAAACCACAAACAAACCCCCCATAGGTGAAAGGTCTGTGTATCAAGACAGATGTAACTACCTCACCCTAAGAAATGTTTTCAGAACCCCTTTGCACAAGGTGTTCCAGATACAGGTTTAACTTCAGCATCTCTTTTTTTCTCACTAGCTGACGGCTCCCCACCACTCTCAGTACTGCTGCAACAGTTTCAGACCAAGGTTCCCATTTCCTCCTGCACGCAGCATAAAATGTGGCTGTATTGAGTGGGAGAAGGCACAAATGCATTTGGGACTTTGGCATGGAGGGCATAATAATCCAGATAATAAGTCAAAGCCTGCTAATTAATTTCCCTATATTGCAACTACTTTGTAGACTTTCCTGTTACTTTGGAAGCTGTACATCAAGGGAGAGGATTGTCCCACTCTGCTCTGCTCTAGGGTGGCCTCACCTGGAATATTGTGTGCAGTTTTGGTCACCACAATATAAGAAAGGTATTCAGCTATTAGAGAGTGTCCAAAGGAGGGCAATGAAGATAGTGAATGGCCTTGAAGGGAATCTGTATGGGGAGCGGCTGAGGGCACTTGGTGTGTTCAGCCTGGAGAAGAGGAGACTGAGGGGAGACCTCATTGCAGTTACAACTTCCTGAGGAGGGGAAGCACAGGCAGGCACTGATCTCTGCTCTGTGGTGAGCAGTGACAGCACCCAAGGGAATGTCCTGAAGTTGTGTCAGGGGCGTTTTATGTTGGATATTGAAAAAAAGTTCTTCACTGAGGGAGTGGTTGGGCACTGGAACAGGCTCCCCAGGGAAGTGGTCACAGCACCAACCCTGACAGAGTTCAAGAAGTGTTTGAACAATACTCTTGGGCACGTGGTGTGGTGATGGTCCTGTGTAGGGCTGCGGGTTGGACTCAGTGATCCTTGTGGGTCCCTTCCAACTCGGCATGCTCTGTGATTTTGTAAATCTGTAATACCCATTCCCTACAAACCACTGTCCTGTGTGACTGATTTCTAATCCTGCAAATTAAATGAGCTTAATTCTTTTATGGTGGCAGATTTCACATGTTAAAAATGGTTGTTCCCGGAGGGAACTATAATGGCAGGCTCCAGATGGGACAGTGACAAAGTATCAAACAATAATCCCACTCCTGGGTTTGAAGATCAAATCCTATATCCCTCTGAAGGACATAAGTACGCTTTGATGACTAAATCCCAAAGCATTTTGCTCAGCTGCTGAATAACCCGATGTACTGTAGGAACATGAGACTTTGCCTCTGTGCGTGCTCACAGATGCCTTATATTTGACAATATCGGGCATTTTGGCATCTGTGTTACACCTGAGTGCTTTCAGGTTTCACAAAGTGGATGCTGTGCCATCTGTCTCAGCACGGATGTTTGGTGTATTAGACACGCTCTAAGCCTAGCTCATGGATCAGAAAGTGGGATCCTCACTTGAAAGAGGGGAAAGGAAAATCCAGAGTTGCGGTCCTTTTCTGAGGACTGGTGATATATTATGCAGTATCTGAGTAAAATGTTAACTAGGTTGTAAAAAGCTTACACTGGGATCTGAAATGCAGGAGACCCCATCTCCAGCATGTATCCTTGTGGTGAAGGTAACAATCCAGTTGTGCTTCTGGGAGTACCATGTTTATACAGTCCAAGTTCCGGGTATCCATGAGATGGTGCAGATGCTGTTCCTGTAACTTGGGGTGATATATGTATGAGCAAGTGCTTCCTTTCCCACAGTTTCCACTGTAGGATTTTTTTTTCCGGACCCATTACCCACCATATACTAACCCGATCTCGCCTCACCAGGCCTGGAATTCCTGCCTTCCTGTTGCAATCCCTCCCTTCTGTGCTTATCTCAAGTTCCCTTGGTGGTGGCTTATTTTATGTCAAGTTCCTTCTGTGGCCTTGAGAGTGTTTTGAGACAGGCAACTGGTCCTTACAGCCTGTCCTCAGCCTGGCCAGCAGTTTACTCTCCTCCCGGGAGGTAGTTCTGAAACTGCAGTTTCAAAATATGCAAAGGCAAAAGGCATGAAAGAGCCTGAATTTTAGGTGAGTTACACACTAAGCACCTGCATGAAAGGACTGAACGAAGCCTGTTACTCTTAGGGAAGAAAGATTTGCCCTTGGGCAGCGAGTGTCTCAGGCAGAGTTCTCCAGATGGGAGGAGATGGAATGGAGGGAGAACAGGGCAAACAAAGGAAAAACCTGTTCAGTCTCCTCTTGGCTAGATAAGCAGCTTCCCCTTTGGCAAGTTTATTTTGTGATCGTTTCTTGAGGCATCTCTTCAGACAGGGAGCCACGTTCCTAAAATGAGGCTGTGAGAGCACCTTGTCTCTTTGTAATCTGGGCTGAGGTGTTTGTAATTCAGAAGCAGCATATAGCTCGTTCCTCAGGAGTATTTCCCTTCACTTCAGGATAGGCACAGATTACATACAGTGTTTGATCAGATTTTGTTTTAAATTGAGCCTTGGAGTCTCTGATGTTCTATAAAGGGCCAAGCACATTGATGAGTCTGTCTGAAGGACAGCCCTTATGCAAACACAAGCGTGCTGCCTGCAGCCAGATCCCTTAATAGCTTTCCACTGCTATTTCATTTGCTTCACTTTTACCTCTCAGGCACTTTAAAGTGATCTTTACTTTATCCCACACCTTTCTGTTACTCAGTCAGTCAAGAAAGGATGGACAAAAGGATCATCACTCCTTTACACCTCTGAGTTAGCTAAGCTCTTTCAAGTACCCATTCCTACCACGAGTTCCTTTTACTGAAGGTTACTTTTATGAAGGGATTTCATCAGTTTGATGTCTATTATGGCTAATTTGCAAAATATAGAATTGTTGCCTTATAGAAGGCAAAAGCTGAAAATAAGAGAATGCTTAAAATTTGGAACAAAGACAGCTTTTTAATTGACTCTTTATAATGTATAATCCACTGGGATGTGTTTCCAGGCAACAAGTTACCTAACTATATGTGACCAGCAAAGACATCTGCCATCTTTAACTGTGCTTAAAAGGATCCATGATGCCTGCAGTCACATTTAATAAGCCTGAAAGGGCGAGTAACCTCCTCTGTTGCATGTTTAGCCAGAAGATTTGCTGGTGCTAACTGTTCTAGTCCATCTAACTGTATCACTGACCTGACATAATGAAATCATCATGCAGGTTTTCTATTTCACTGAATATTTTTCCCTTTCTCTCCTAGAGAAACAAAAGCTTTTCTCCTTAGGTAATGCCCACTCTAAAGCAGGCATGTCATCACCTATCAGCTTTTGATGAATATTTCCTCCCACTCCTATTTCATCTCATAGAAGAATGAGATGCTCTTTTCTGAACTCATCTCCATTAAAAAAAAAAACAAAACATGTGAAATAGAACATTTATCAAAATAGTAATTAGAAATCCTGTTTTGACTCTTTAGATATACAATTCTCTGGCAGAGCTGTTGCCCACAGAGCATTCACATGATTCCTTTTCTGAAAAAATTATAATTCAGGATGTATAATTACTTTCGATTTGGAACTATAGGATTCAGCATAGCCCACACTTACACTGCACACAGCTCTTAGAGTGGACTAAAGTTGTGTTATAACTTCACAATTATTCTTGCAGAAGAGCAAAAAAGAAGTTCCTAGGACAGAGTTAAAAAGCATTTAATACCAAATAACTGACATTTTGCTTTGACAGTTCTAAAGTAAATAGGATTGTTTTCAGTATGTAAATGAAAACGCTGAAGGATGTAAATTACAGTTTTCTCGTAGTTTTAGGAGTATCTATAAATGCTTTAAGAAATGCTTGTGGCCCACATTTACATGGTCAGGGCTGTGTCTAGTCTGCTCCTCTCAGCATGTGAGGATTTCTAAGTGAAGGGAAGGAGAAGGCTGCTGAATGTCTCTTGGTGAGAGCAGAATAACTGTGCGCTGTAATTCCAGGAGCTGGCACTGGTGCTCAAAGCACCAGCCTTGCTGTACGCCCTTCCCCTGAAGCTTCTGCCTGATCTTGCTAGTTCACTCCCTTCATCCTAGTGCTTAAAGTTCTCAAGCAATAATGCAGTAAGCCTTTTGTTCCCTCTTCCACTCCCAGTTCAGACCGAGTCTGTATCAGCTCCCTGTCCCAGTCTGCCACTCAGCTGTGTGTAGCTTTTTGCCGGGGGGAGGAATGCAGCAGCAGGCAGGAGAAGTGGAGGAAGTCAGTAGGGCACTTTTCTTAGGGGCAATGCTGTCAAATGCCAACTTAAAGCACTTGTGAACTTGTGGTCTGGAGTGCGTTATTAAGAATAATGCCTTGGAATTCCTGCAATACTGCATGTTTTCATGGCAGAAGGACAAGTCATGAACAAAGTTTTTTTTCTGTGTTTAAAGATGGTATCTTACATAATTAAAAAGTAAGGCACTTGCTGCAGCTTCTTGATAGATTCTTATCTCTTAATACAGTAACACAATTTATTATAGCTTCTTTATTTCATTCTCCAGTCACACAGGTCTTGGGTTCAAAGTATGGTGTTTCCCTGCAAATTCAGACTGCAATAAAGGATTTAGATCAGCCTTCAGTCAGCCAACTCTGACTGGATCGACCCAAACTCCATTTCAGGAAACACATTTCTTTAATTTTACCTTGAAATCATGTCATGGGTTGGATACAGCTTTCAAGAGGGAAAGGTTATTATTATAAATAGATAGCCATGGCTTCAGGCTGTACCATTTGTCACTTCAATCACAGTTAGGTTTGTAATGATGTTTGTGCTCAGAAAATCCTCAAGAGCATGAGAGTGCATTCGTATGGCCTGTTAGGCACAAAATTGCCTGTTTTATTGGTGCAATACAGGTGCACCTTTTAAAAATTTTACTCCCTGTGTTTGTAAATGATCAACTTAAAAAAAAAATCACAAAGCAGACATAGCATTGCCTGGTGATATGAAGACAGTGTCTTCTAATGCAATGTATGTGTAATAAATATGTCACCTTTCTCAATATATTAATCTGCAGCATTTTTTCAGCCCACTTATCCCAATTTTTTCCTAAAAATATCCACACCAAAACAGAGTTGGAGGCATCAAAGCAATGGTATTGCATGAGGGTCTGATGAAATAAATAGCAGCTTTCCTTCCTTAAATAGTTTTGTTACTGAGCAGGCTGAACTCTACTACGAGGATATAGGTTGAGAAGAGTCTGCACTGTGTGTCAGTATACAGAACAACTCTAATTTTTTTCACCTATATGATTGGCTAAATCCCACCATGATCTGTTGGTATCCTGTGTGTTTGCTCGCCTCAGTAACAGATATCAGCTTAACCGTAGGCATCACTGCTGTGATAAAGACCACATGAATGTTGGCTTTTGAGAAAGTGCATCACTTTGCTGTGCTCCCACCAAAGCAGTTTAGGTTTAATAGTTCAGTCTGTGATAATGCAACCACATCATAGTTCAGTCATGCGTTCTCTGCATTTGACAGAAGAGGCATTCTCACAGACAAGTTGTCTTCCATTGCAGCACATCCAGAAACTAGGACGCGCTTGCTGGCAGTGGCTTTCACTAGAATAAGGAATTTACCCCTTTTTATCTCTTTCTGCTAAAGGGAATGGAATTCTTGGATAACTTACAGTTCAGAACAAAGATCAGTGGTCTTCTTATGCAGGAGCTTGAAGACAGCAGCAGATCTTCCTTTGGATTTTCAGAATGGGAAAGACAGAAGGTCTAGGTAAGCTCATGGCAGTTCTTTTTGCCCTGCCTTCACTGCTGACAGTGGTGTGCTTGCAGGAATCATCACTTCCAACTGGCAGAGGCAACAAAGCTGCAGCCACTCCATCGCCAGTACTCCCTTCCCCTTCTTAAAATTTAATCCTAGTGTCTGAAGTACTTCATTTTCCCATGCATTCCTGCTGAAATCAGTGGGACTACTCTTATGAATAAACTGTGAAAAATTAGACTTTTTAGAGAATATACATAAACACAATTCTGAAAAGCAGCTCCGCAGTAGCCCAGTTAAGACAGAGTTAGTGTAGGCTACCTAGCTCAGGGTTAGATCTCAGTTCTGATTAAGGGTGCAGACTACTGATTGATCTAAAATCCTCCTGGGAGTTTCCACAGTTCTGGTGGTGGTGTGTCGCAAAAGCGTATTGCCATGCTTTGAAGTGAATTCGGAACTGTGACTCTAACCCAGAGAGTCACAGATCACTTGATGTTTCTCACATTGTTACTGTGGAGTCCAAAATTATATAATAGCTGCCTAAACCATTAGTTTTACTATACTGATGATATTCTCCTATCCTTTTTTAAAATTTGTTTAATCTTTTCTATTTTGCATGTCTACACTAGCACTAATATTGTACTGTACCATACCTAAAAACTAGGATATCTTTGTTAAAGGAAAAGCTGTTGCAACACTATCAAATGAGAGAAACTGGATAAATTCTTAAAGGACACACTAGGGTAGTTTCTTACTGCTTATCTGGATATGTGCAATTTCCAGAAGTAAGCAAGAGTTTATTGTCATACACTGACTACATATCATCTATATATCAGAAATTTGGAACTGAAGCAGAAATGAAAAGGCTGTTCCACAAGATACACAAGTCTGTGCTCAGACTAGAAAATGAGCTGAAAATGTTCTCACCGTGTGACAGTGCTGGCCAGAATCTCCCAGAAAGAAGAGAATCCACTGTCTTCCTCTTTCTTAAGGCAGCTACTGCAAAACATACCAGAGTACACTGAACTTTAACACTAGTTTTTATTAGAACAGATTAGTATTATATACAGTAAGTATTTTTTTGAAGTGAGAAACTCATGAAGAGCTGCAAACCTTCTTTCTCCTGTACTGAGCTGGGCAGGTTTTTCTTTCCAGTCCTGCTTTAAGTCTAGAAAATTTTAGTAGCCTGCTGGTTTGGATCAACTTCCACCATCTCACCAGGTACCTCAGAAAATTCCCTGTTCTTTAGCTCTGGACTACACCTTTGTTTTCTGCTCCCCTCCACCTGTTTCTCCACCTTAGCAGTTCCCTGCCTGCCAAGTCTGTCCCTTCCCAGCTGCCCAGCTCTGCTCTCCAGCACCTTTTTCCCACTGAGCAAGTTCAGTTGCTGTCAGGAAAGAAGCAACTGCCCCATCTGTAAAAGCTTCCTCTCTTGCCAAAACCCAATGGCAAAGTGGTCAAAGCAAGGCAAACAAACAGTCTTCCTACCTGCTAAACTAGCCATTGATTTTTGAAAGAAACATAAACAGTACTAACTGCATACCAGAAAATTAAATACATGCTATTCATCACAGTTCCACCACAGCACTTGGACTGCAATACCATGCTCTTTCTACCTCAGCTTTTCTCTCTCCTTTACACCTTGTTTGTGTATGCCCATCTCTCACTGTCAGCCTAAATCCTTTCATATTTTCTGTAATCTATATCAAAAACATTTAATTTTTATTGAACTTTTCTCCTCTTGTTCCAAAGACTTTGTGTTCCTCAGATAATCTTTTTTTTTTTTTCTTCTGCTCTCTTGTAAATTACTTTTCCTTCAAGATGACTTTCTTTTTTTTCCTTACCTGAAACCTGATATGTTGTTTCTGATTATTTTTCTACTCAGTCTTTCTTTTCCTGACAAACTCTGTGCCCTTGGCCCACTCACATTTCTGTACACTGGTTGAGGTGTATCCAAACCAGATCTTTGTGGGGAGCACAGCCTGTACATGGGCTGACATCAATTTTGATTTATTTGCAGTTATGTCACTTCAGAATTTTTTTTCCCCCTTAATTTAAATTTGGTGTATTAAAAAAAAAATAAAAATCCCCCAAAACATTGTATACCTTACCATTCCTGGTTTAGTTTGCTGCCAGGTAACAATGCCTATTTCTTCCTTCTTTCTTTCTGTTGCTGACAAATAATGGACTGCTGTGCCTTCCCATGACTAGAGCTGTCTAATTCTGCTTGTGTTCCTATGATCCTCACTAATGCTTATTCTCAAACTCCTTATTTACTTTTTTTTCCCTTTATACCCCAGAAGTTTTATCTGTTCTGTCAAGCTTCCTTTATAATTGTGTTCATATTCTTGACCTTGTCACATGTTATTTTCTTTATAAAAACACGGGACTTGCCAAATCAGAAAACAAACAATGATTCATCAAGCCTACTAGCTTGTCAAAGAGGGAAGAAAAGGCTCACAGGATATCTAGACAGGAATAAAGTATTATATAAGGGGGTATAAATGCTCTTTGGCTTCCAGCATTGATCAGTTTGAGCCCTCAGGCTTTAGTTTATATGGGTTACTGTTCTTATTTCAGCTAATATGAACTACCTTTGGTTTTCATGTGCAGGTGTATTTTATGCTGGTAAAATTTTACCATTTTTACATTTTGGCTAAAAATACTGTGTAGGTTGTTTGCATATTATATGAGAAGGTTTTTCAATGCAGAGAGAACATCTGCTTACAAAAACCTTCCTGGTCTACCTACCAAGTATAAACAAAACAACTGAAAAGAAGCTATTTCACTTTATGCACCTTCTCTCAAATAGGATCCTTCCTCTCCCTGTTTTTATGTTTATATATGACTCTTTTATGTTTTTCTTAAGAACATTAAATGATTTGAGTCTCTCACCCAACTCTGTCTGGACTTGTGGTCCAAGATACAAGAAGAAAAAGATTCCCAGACGGAAAGGAAAGATATTTCTGTAGATCTACAGCAGAACACACAGGACAGGGTTGCGGGTTTAGTTCTTGTAAAACTCAGTGGTGAGGTAGGGACTGAGACCACCACTTTAGAAAGATAGACTTCAGAAGACTGGTTTAGATAGCAGGTTTTAGATAGCCCTTAACTAGCCAATTGTTGTTTTTTTTTCTTGAAATCTCTGCTTTTAGGATTAGAGGATCACCAAGATACCACTTGCCAATGAACTTCTCTTAAATAAATACCATGAATAAGGACACTTACACTTTTTTAGATACTTTATTGTCTTTACAATTTTTTCTTTCCGTCAGTCATGAAAAAATGCTTGAAAATGGGGTATATAGGTGCCTTTTGTGGGTAAAACATGTAAACTGCTCTTTTCAAACAGATGAGTAGAACTCCAGCAAGACATCAGCCATACGCTGCTGTGATGCTCCAGTTGTGAGGTGACCATCCTGTTTGGATCCAGTGTTCTGTTACTGTCTTCCATTCCACTTTGAAACTAGCTCATGAATTGAAAGTGAGCAACACCTGCCTCAGCTGTAGAGAGAAGGTTCCCCTGCGCCTTAGTCTCCAGACAGCAGAGCCATCCCCTTCCACCAGCCAAGGATGGCCTGCTCATCACAGAAGGGTTCCACGAAACCAGTCATCACATCATCCCATGGCTGAGCTTGGAAACTTGAGAGAGTTAATCTCAGAGTCCTTTGCGATACTCTTTCACAAATGCCTGAGGGACCATGGTCAGTTCATGCTTACAAAGGTGTGCTTTTGAGCAGTTGTGGATTATTATCAGTTGAAGTCTTTAAACTCTCATCAGTCGTAAAATAGAAAAACTCAGCTTAATGTTGTACTGCATGCTGCATTACACTTTAGGTAAATAAAACCAGCTGGGATGGAAATCATAGATCAGAAATCATTTTTTTTCCTCTTTAGCTTGTGCTGGAGATAGATATCTCTTATCTCCACCTACTAGCACTAAGACTCAAAGGATGTCACTAGCTTGTCATCTCAGTTCCCTATTTCAGCCCAAACAGGTGATGCATGTACTATTTTCCCTGTTTAGGAGCACAGGGTGCTCTGTGGTTTTCCTTTAAACCTCCCAAATTATTGTCCCTCTTTTCAACTGAAAAGAGTGCCCAGCACTTCCTCTTTGTGTAATTTATTTATATGAACTCTTGCAACTTTTATGGACCAAAGATGATGTTTAAACCTTGCCCGTGGTTTTCTCTTGTTTCCTACCAATCAGCCCTGGTGGATGATTGAGGATTTCAGTTTCACTGATTGCAAATGAGTTGGAACTTCAAATGCCATGTGTTGTTTTCTAACACACCCTTGTTAATCAGACAGGCACCCAGAGAGACCAGCTGCATGCAACTGAACCTCAGCCATCTAGCTGAGGTATAGCTGATGTGTTCCAGCTTGCCTGGGCTCCTTCTCAGGCCCTGCTCTCTCCCAGCAGAAATTCAGTATGGGCAGTACTTGTTCTGCACAGCTGGTGAGGTGGAGGGCGCCAGTGTGCATGTCCACACTCCAACTTCCTACATCAGAAGGGTAAACTATTTATGTAAAGCATGTTTTCTACATCTATCTGAAAAAGCATTTGGTTGTCATTTGTTATCATTACACTCTTGATATATAAGTATTTAAAAATGAAAGGAGAGCTGGATCTTTAGCAGAACAACAACACATTTGGTCTGAAGGGTGGCTCCTATCTGCTTGTAATGTAGAAGACTGAAGAAACCGTTTGCTCTTGAACATTCAACATAGGCTGATTAGATGAAGAAAATAAAGTGGACGAATAACAAATAAATATGCTGTGATGAGAGTTCTAAGGAAATGAAAAACACTTTATTGATAATCAATCTATGGTAGATTTTGATAATGAACTCCTGTATAATAAGCAGCCTCTGTGCTCACCCTGACAGTGGAATTCTAATGAGGAAGATAATAGATCCAAATTAGAAGTTTGCCACTGAGCCTGTTATTAAAACAATTAAAGATTTTTAATACAAATAAGAAGCAGTTGGAATCTGTATTTTGCCATTAAGTTATATACTGTCTTTCTTTTCTTTCCTTACCAAATAAATCCTTTGAATTTATACCTGCAAGAGTTTTATGATCACCATCTCGAAAAAGGTGAGACTATTGATAATGAAATGGAGTTAAACATAGACACAAGATCATGTAATTATGTTGTACTGGTAAGGTATAAATAAGTTTTCATATCAAGACACAGAAATATGGATATGAAAGACCTGCTCTTAAAGGTTGTAAGCTGTATTGAGCTATGTTCTGTTGCAAGGCAGTGGGTGTGTATATGGCACAGTAGTTAAAAAATGTCTATCCACCCAGTGGTTAATCAGATTTCTTCTTGCATCCAGACAGCTATAATCATTCCCTTGCTGGGCTCTGCTGGAATGAGCGCTGACCAGAGCCATTGCCACACCGGAGCAGCAGTGTTTGCCCAGCTCAGAGCCACCTTCTGACAGTGCCCCTGTGCTTAATTACTTGCTCTAGTTCTGCCTCAGTGGCTACAATATCCTCCATCAACTGCTTCTCACCAGCCTGTTGAGACTCTGCTTCTCCATCTTATTTAGCTGCTGTTTAGGTTATCCCTTGTTGCTCTCATTTGCTTTTTCCAATGAACTTACTGCATGATTGATTCTTGCTAATTCTGTCAGACAGTCACTAACTGTTTGTTGCCAAACAGGCTTGTCACATCGCTTCAACAATTTATGCTTTGCTCTTCCTCTCCCCTTGCTCCCACGGCTGCCAGCACTGAAACCAGGGCCCAGGAGGTTGCCTGGAGACTGAAGTGGGTCACTGTGGCTCCATGCACCATTTTGTCTCTCAACACAGTCTCCTCTTCCCATTTGCAAATGCAGATGAAGCAGTTGAGCAGTTGAGCTGGAGGTGAAAGTGGGTTTACTCTTTCCTGTTTCTTTGAATAATTCAAAGGAAATTTATTATTTCAGCTTCCACCACACTTGGCAGAATACTCCATGTTTGGGAGGTGTGTGTTGGGAGGAAAACAAGAGGAAGGACATGAGAAAGGAAAAGAGGGGACCAAACCATTAACAGAATGCCTTAGATAGCTTCATGAATTTCAGCTTTCCCAAGGAGTGACCAAGAAACAATGCCCTTTAGGATGAAAAATGACTCAAGTACACAGAACAAGTTTCATATGCACTCTTGTGTTAGACAATATGCTGCTCCCGAGTGGATAAAAGCCTTTGAAATTATTGGCATCAGGTCCTCAAGGAACCTCTGACCTCACCTAGAACCCTACCTGAACCCCAGGCCCCAGGGCCTCCGCTCAGCTCAGGTCTGAGCCTTGACCCTCGCTGCTTTCTACAGTTCCCCAGAAGAGTATCTTGAATATAGGGAAAAAAAAAATAAATAAAAAATTAATTACAGCTCAACCATAGTGTATGGACAGTACTGTTTCCTCTGGAATTATGAAAAACATCTGTTCAACTGGCAAGTGAAATGTTCACAAATCATGACCAAGGGAAAAGATTTAACAGCTTTCATTGCAGAAAAGATTTAAGTATTGAACTAAAATATAAAACAGTATTTGCTTCAGTCTTTTTTTACATGCATCAGTCTTTCATTTTGCTGCTACTTCTTTTTGACATGAACTCTAAATTCATCTTGCAAGTTCTGTTGCTCAGAAGAGACATCTTACTTTTAAAGGACATGAAAGGTCTAAAGACGTGTGGTCGAATTAGTGGTAGAACAACCTCAGACAGATATTTCTATGTGGTGATCAAATCGCTTTAATAAGACTTTTATCTAAGTAGGAAAAATGGAGAAAAAACACCTTACTTGAAATAAACAGAGTAGCACAAGGCATTTGACACAGATATTGATTTAATACCATACTAATAGAATAGGTTGACATTTTTGACATAATTTAATTATTCCATTCAGGAGAATTTTGGGGCTCAGAGGGAGCAGAGTTTTTTTTGCTTCTTATTAAAAGTGATTTACATCACACGTGTCTGCTCTAATATCAGACATATTTGAATAATACAAATCTGTTCTAGCTCCACCCAGAACACTGTATATATTTGAGCTGGTATTATGCAATGAGATTTTGAAGAAGTGTATAATAATTGTGGTGGAGTTTGAATCTACTTGAGCACTCTGCAAAAAGCAAACAGATTCCATGATGCTGATTTCTTAAGAAATATTTCCAATTTTTATCTATGTACAAACTGTAGAAATTTGGAGGGGAGATTGTATTTCTGTTCTCTTAAATAAGATGGTCATGTCAGTGTCCAGAAAAAACCCCTTAAACTTCAGACAAGGTGCTCCATTCTTCCTCACTCTATGAATTTTATTTCAATTGAACTATAATCCATGGGAGCCTCTATCTGTCAATATTTCCAGTATGTAACTCAATGAGTGCTTAATAACTTAAGATAGGGTTGAGGGGAAGGGGAAATTCTAGGTGTTATGATAATAATATAATTGGCAATACAAATAAATATCTGTCTTCTTTAAAGTCTATTTCTCTGTGAAAGGAGGGCTGAGACATGGTTTATATTCAGTCTTCTACACTCTGACTTACTTTTCAATATGCCTAAGGTAAATCTCAGCGATAAGAGCATTTCCCTTCTTGGGTCACTGCATTAAGATACTCTGCCATCAGGAAGGATACTGTTAATGGCATTCGTAGCGAATGATTTTCCATTTAAGTGAAATATCATGACCAGTCTACCTTTTTTTCCCAACTCATGCAGTTGATCTTCATCAAAATAATTTGCTTTCTGCAGGAAGATGAAACCAACAAGTGACACTTGCATCATGAAATGAAAAAATAGTGGTAAATCATACATGACAAATGGAGTTCTAAGAAAGTTTAGGGTGCTATTCACCAGTGTTCACAAGTAGATTCAACTTATTGTTCCCCCAGGAACAGATACTGTAGGTCATGCAGCAAGGTATTGATTTTGCCACTTAATGAGGATAATATAATGTATTTCTGGGTTGTTGCATCTCTTGAAACTTGTTCTTATCTACTAAAAAAAATATGTTTTTCATACATAACTTTTTCAGATCTGTCAATTTAAAAAGCAAATGTGTTTTGCATAATTCTCTAAAAATAAAATAATGACTGCTGTATAAAATTCTTTCTGCTTATTATTGGTAGAATTTAGGTTCTATTTATAGACATGTTTTTAAGGACTACTTTCAGAACTGCATTGTAACTAATTGGTCATTTATAACTGTTTAAGTTAATAGTTTGACTACCATGAACTGAACTAGTTATTTTTCTCAAGTTGAAATAACAAGTTCAGAAGGGATCTCTTGTTGCTTAATTGAAGATGCTTCCTATAAAACAGCATTAAAGAAGAAAGTATCACTATCTACTGGAAAATCAGTGGAGGAAGATTGTATTAAGAAGGAATCATTTATTCCTATATGATATCATTAATTTACACCTATTGCCAGCCAGCAGATGGCTGATTTTCAGAGACAGTCTGAGCTAGACCTTTACAGGGAACCTAAGCCATTTATAGCATTGCACTATCACTTTTATACATTTTGCCTAAATTTGCCTATATGAAGGAAAGAGTTATGACTTCAAGGATGTCTTCTGCAGATGGCTTAAGTACCGTTTGGTAAACTTGTACCCAAGCTTAAGGTTAAGCACTATGATTATATGTGTCAAATAATGAGTTTGGGCTCCTTGTCTCTTCATATCATCTTTTCCAGAATTTTGTTAAAATATCTTTAAGGACCAGACCTTTAAAAGAGCTGATAAGCAAATTTTTAAATTTTCAATAAAATGGAACACAATTAGAGCTGGATTTTGAGAAAATGCTGATGTCCTAGTAGACAACTTGTCAACTGACTTGGTATTAAAACCTGCTCACTTGCTTTGATGTCTTAGTGAGATCTGAAGTTTTTTAATATTTTGTCCCAGCTAGAGAGGTTCAGTTATTCTGAAAACCGTAGCATGAATTCCTGTCTTGATACTCTCTCTGAATAGCAAATAGGTATATTTTGTCACTTGAACGTTTTTACAGTCACCTATAACTTGCAGTGTTCTGTCATTGCAGAGTTTGCCCCTAAACTTTCAGAGGAAGTTGGACTTCTTGTACCAAATCTGTATATGAATTTCTGACACACAGAGAAGTACAGCAGTAAAAATGATTTATACTCAGAGTTTATTACTGATGAATAGAACTGTGCCAGAATGAGGCTAGAAAAGACATGTTTACTGATAGAAAGTCTTTTGTTTAAAGTGGCAAGTCCCAAGTTTGATGGGATATGTGATATGCAAGCAGAAGACAAAATTTTACTGAGGTGATGAAGTGAATATAATTTTCAGAAGGATTTTTCAAAGGAGTGCAGGAAAGTTAGTCATTTACCTCCAGCTGATGTTCAGCAAAAGCTGGCTGCCAAAGTTCCTTCAGCTCTCTTATACATTTCAGGCAGCAACTCTCCTGGAATTTTCTTAGGCTTATTTACTGCCACAGCTTGAGGCTGAGCCTTTTTTCTGTTGCTTTCCTTGTCACTAGATGGGAAAATTTGAACTTTCTCAGTTAAATAGAGTGGATGTCATTCACGCTTGTAAGATATTTGCTTTGTTTTGTTCACATTATGGAAATGAAAATGTCCCTGTTCTGCTGTCTGTGGGCTCCTTACTGAAAGCATGAAGAGTCAGGCAGGTTTTCGTCATGGGAGAAGATTATTTGCTTGGAGATCGTCTCTGTGTCATAAGCACAATTTATAGGTAGTTTGGGAACTATAGTTATTTTTTCTCAATTTCAGGGACTTTTTTTACATTAAGATTTTCCTTCCTTCCTTCCTCCCTGTGCAATAGTGCACTTTGGTTATGTGGTGACTGTACTGTAGTGGAGTAGATGCGTTGGTGTTGTGTTGTTCATGGTAGGGAAGATCCCATTTATCTTCTTTCAAAGCTTCATCCTATATACAAGTTCAGATTTGATCCTCTCTGCAGTTCTTAATGAAATACTTCCTTTTTTTTTTTTCTTTTTTTTTTTCCCCCTGTTCCCGTCAAGCTCTTCTAAGGTTCACTGGACACGTTTAAAGTAATTTCAGTATATGGTAAACTAGAACCTTAAGAGCAGCTCAGGAAATCAGTCTATTATAGAGGATTTTAGTTGATTTTTTCAAATTAGTATTTCAGATCACCATGCAGCAGTAGATATAATTAAGTGTCAGAAAGAGAGGGCTAAATGCATGAATAAAACATATTATTGTATCATTATACTTTTATAATAAGATTTACTTGTCAACTTAAAATGTAATAATGTAACTAACTAGATAATTTATTTCTCAATGTAATGAAGAGGTACAGAAGGCAGAGGCAAGACCTTGTAAGATGCCAGCTTCACTCTGTGACTGAGCCTGCCTCATAGCACGCACAAATAATGAAGGAAAAATCCTACTGAACTGAAGGAGCTGGAGCAGGATGGATAGCGGATGAGGAAGGAGCAGGAGTAGGCATGAGGTTTGCATTTGGTAGAGGAGGGAAAGATGAGAGAAAACTGTTATAACAGAAGGCATAAGAATCTGGTGGGGAAAATGATACTGTTTGCATTTCTCCAACTGATAGAGCAAGACATTTCCATAATGTAAACTTTCTGAGAAAGAAGGTTAAAATAGCTAATTGCCTTGGTGTAGGCTGAGAAGATATGTATGGAAAGCTATCCCAGACTGGATGACACATGCTGGCTTGTCTGGCTGTGTAAGTTTTAATGATGCCCTCCTTAGGAAAAAGAGGCCTAATGGATGTCAACCAGGAAGACAGAAATCTTCATGAGTTTCTTCCCCATTCAGCTATAGCAGACAGAGACTGTTATTTATAAAAATACAAGAGCTGCTGAAAGAGGTTGGGAGGAATAATTTGCTACCATCTAGTTCCTAAGACTATGACTGGACCAAGCCCTGGAAATGTCCTGCTTGTCTCCATTTCTAGACCATGAGCAATGCTGTTTGCCTGCCACCTCTAAATTTCTCCTGGTGTAACTCCATCAGGACAGGTATGTATTTGCAAAGGAACTGAGGACTATGCTCCCATTCTGGCTGGGAATATTTATTATTTGAAAATAATAACCCAGGGAGCCGCAAACATGAGACCGTGTATGAGCTACTAAGAAGTGTCTGCTTCCTTTCTGGCTCATTCTCCCAGAAGTGGTGCTTACATTAACCACCATAATCATGCAAGGCAAACAGAAACATATCTCCCCATGTCTGAATGGGGCACAATATAGGTGCAGGTATGCTGGGACTATGTTCAGCATCACTAAAGCAGTGGAAGGATGCAGGATTGTCTCAGGGAGGGAATGGCACATCCTAAACTAATCTGTTGATTCTCATTAGACGTGGGTTTTGGCCAAGTGCCGGGGGAGCTGGCCCTGTTGATGACTGTGTAGTTTTGCAGAATCCAGCGGGAACAGTTGCAGGCCAGGCTGCAGTCTGTGAGAGTGCTGGAGCTATGAGGTGGTGACAAACTCTGCAGTGGTGACAGGCTACGAGATGGTGACAGATTCCCTGTATTGGCACGGTGGAAGAAGGAGTCACTGTGATTATCATCCATGGTACACTTGTAGCTGTGCAGGGCTGTGTTGTGGAAAGCATGTCACTTCTGTATAACCAAATATCTCATATATCACATGCAATCTACACAGCCAGGCAACACTGAATAGTGATAGCACACAATGTAAGTACATTCCTGAGCTATGTAGCATAAATATGAATGAGAGGGAACATACTGCACTTTAAGTTTTTTGTATATTGTGCTGCGTATTATGACAATTAGTACACTGTGGTCCATAATTCAAAATCTGAGAAGTATAGTAACCTGCAAATGATGTTTTGTTTTCCCTTCATAGCTGCCAGATGGTGTGGAACCATTTACACAACATCCGAGGGCTAGTGCATTTTAAGCAGGGAAAGAAGGATCCTGCTCAATGTTTTGTTTCTCTCTTTTGGATTTTTTTTTTTTTTTATTCTTGACTACCTAGCCAGCATATTGGAAGGTTTTTGGGGTTTTGTGCAGAACAGAAAAAGCCTACCTAGTGTTTCCTTCTTTGGTATTCCTAAGTCACTTCAGGAACTTCGGTTTAAGCAAAGAAAGAACAGTTTCTTATTGTTGCTTTTATGGCAGTGGAAAAATAGTGAAAGTTTTATTTACTTGATTATTTCCTCACAGAGGTCTAGTATGATATGGTAGTCCTTGAACTTCCAACCAGACCACTTGTTTTTGGACTATTTTAAGGGGTCTCCTAGACGTGAACGAGCATATATACCACATGGACCGAATGACATAAGGCAACATTGTACTGTCTTTCTGTACAAAACAGCAGAATTACAAGAAGATCTCCCACTTGTATGCGATTTGATAAGTATTTAAGGAACAAGCATACAACATTTCTGCTACACGGAAGGACTTATAAAAATTGCAGTTTTCTAATAGACTTTTTTTTTTTTTCATTCATACTGTGGAATACTAAAGAGAAGTGAAAGTCGGAATTAAATCTTTTCACCTCTACTGCAATAAGTATTCCTGGCTACTCTGCAGAGAAGTGTTACTTGCCTGGGTAGGTGTCCTAGATTTGGCCAGGACAGGGTCATTTTTTCATAGTAGCTGGGAAGGGGCTGTGGCCAGACCCCAATGTTATTTGATACCGTCTTGTGTCACTTGTGAGGGGCAGGAGTTTTTGGTCATGAGAGAAGGTGTGATGGGTGAAAATGTTCAGTATTGTTTTACTTTCTATGTGAACTGTTTCTTTGTCTTATACCTTGTGTTATTAATATTGTTGCTGCTACTGTTAATTTTCTTATATCTTTGCTGTTTCCAGTAAATTGTTCTCATCTCAACCTGTGATTTTCACCATTTTGTGTCTCAAATTTTCAACTTCATCCCTGGAGAGGGAAGGGAAAGATGAAAGGGGAGGGACTGAGCGAACCGCTTGGTGGAGTCTTGGTGGGGGCACTGAACTGGGGAGTACTGGTCCTAAATTGCAACAGTAGGTCATTAGTCTGAACTTGTTTGTATTTTCTTGACTGAGATGGTGGCGCAAGCCAGGCCAAAACTGTGAGGTCAATATACTCAGAATCGTTGCAAGTTAGGTCTCCAAAAAGACCATGAACTTTTCAAAATCAGTAATATTTTGTTTTATTAAGATGGAACTTCACTTATATAAGCAAGTAGGGGGCACAGAGTGGAAGTTAAAATGGCAACAAATAACAATTTTATATACAGCTCTTACACTGCGCACTGTGTCCCAGTCAATGAGTTCTTGCCCCTAAGCTTTACTGCAGTTAACATCAGAATGTTACATTAGAAAAAACTGCTGAGCCCTCTTTGGTCTCAGGAAATTCCTTTCTGTTGCCTCAGAGGTCTCTCTGTGCTGTGATTCTTTCCTGCATCATAGCATACAGTGTCTTGAGCCTTTTCTTACTGAAGGAAATGTGAAATCTTTTCTTATTTCAGAAGTTCTGCCAGATCTAATCCAAAAACATTTTTATTTTTAAAGAAACTGTTTAAAACAAACAAGTCAAATATACCCCCAAACACACCAGCGATGTGATGATGCAGACTAGAATTTTCCTTCCTCAGTGAATGACGAAGCTACAACTATACTGTGGCATGTTTAGAGAAACCACAGCTAACTTAAAATTGCCTTTCTTGTATTCTACTGTCAGTGCTGCCACGATAGCACATTCTTGGCATGGGCTCCAGAGAATTTGGGAAAAACTTCAGGTACAAAGATAACCTAATACAGCTATTCCACTGGTGCTGGCCTATGTAAAACTAGCAAAAATATGTGTGTGGGCTACAGTTGTTGCTGTTTAAGTTTAACCCTAATGCACAGTAAAAGTTTTATGCTGCTGAAGTCATACATTTGATAAATTGACTGTCATTTTTCCAGTCACTTTTTCTTTCATGACCAGTTCCAGTCATGTCAATATATTGGGTTCTGTATGTAAATCTTGATATGCTCGATGCCATCAATGTGCTTGGTTACCTTTCGTACTTAAATGAAAAGAATCAATATACCGTGATGATCAGCTTAGAGGAATTTCCATTTTTCTTACTTTTTGTGAAAAAATTATCAAAAGGATAAAGTTTTGGTAGATTTCTGAAGCTGGCACAGTCTTCTTCTTTTGAAAGTATAAGAGGTGGCTTAGAGTAGTGACCTTTGCTGGATGTACAAGGGAGAAGGGAAGGAGAACTGTTGCTCACCTTCAGTTTCCAGCATTCTCCCACCTGTTCACGCTGTAGGAAGTCACTAACATTCAAAGTCAAATTCCTAAAGTATTTGAGCATTTGAAACTCTCATTGTAATACTGGTCAGCACAAGTAACTTCTACCCAGTCTTGGAGAAAGGGAGGTGATAGGAAGTGAGGAGATATCGTATTACATTGCTAGTTGATTAGGGTCATTCAAACTTACAGAATACATGTAATTTGACATAAACTGATATTGTGCATCTTCAAAAAATACAGTTTTCACAGTGGGTAGAAGCTTGTGGGCAGGTAATAAAATCCCTGCACTGACCAGAAACTGTTGTGAACATCTGTTCCCTGACTACTTAAATTATACTTGGACAGTTTGATGAATCTCTGGCATCCATCCCATGTTCTAGTAGAATGAAAGTAGAAGAGAAGAATGTAAAATTGGGAATCATATTGGGTTGTAATCTTTCTTTCTGCTCTATTTTCTTCTCTATCCAGTAAATCTGTCACATCTTTGTTTAGAAAAGTATGATGCCCTTTCTTTCTCTCCATTGTATTTGCAGCTGCCTGCTTACTTGTTTTGTGTACATTAATAGGAACAATGAAAGGCTTCAGACTTAATTAAAAGACACAACAAGAGGAAGAGAGAAGTTTCTATAGAAATATCTTCCTGTGGAACATCCTGTTGAGTTAAATCCACCCTACCAAACTATAATTTCTGAAATAAATGATTCTTCCATGAATCTCATCTTTCAATCTTTCAGTACTGTCTTCACCTGAATTCTGCTGGGCTGGTGTCACGCTCTGGGGTTTTATACATCCCTGGAAAAGAGAATAGCAGAAAGATGGTTAGTTTGGTTGAAACTATTATGGTGACACACAGAAATGTGAATTGCCTTCAGCTCCCCCAGATATTACAGCAAAAGAAAACTGGTTCCCATTCCCATGTGAAAGCTACACTTGCCCAATTTTTAAACTGTACTTATGCACCTGAAATGTTAGTGCAATTTTCCATACTGGCAAAAACAGTGCTTGATTTAAAA